>JAVQKC010032264.1:0-22367 GCA_036025475.1 Philypnodon macrostomus | reverse complement strand
CAGTCTTGGACCAGTCTTGGACCAGTCTTGGACCAGTCTTGGACCAGTCTTGGACCAGTCTTGGACCAGTCTTGGACCAGTCTTGGACCAGTCTTGGACCAGTCTTAGACCAGTCTTAGACCAGTCTTAGACCAGTCTTAGACCAGTCCTGGTATAGTCCTGGTATAGTCCTGGTTTAGTCCTGGTTTAGACCAGTCTTAGACCAGTCTTGGACCAGTCTTGGACCAGTCTTGGACCAGTCTTGGACCAGTCTTGGACCAGTCCTGGTTTAGTCCTGGTTTAGTCCTGGTTTAGTCCTGGTTTAGTCCTGGTATAGTCCTGGTTAAGACCTGTGGCTGAGCTAAAAGTCTTCAAAAGTCTTCATATTTTGCTACCAAATATGGTGCATTTTGTAATTTTTACACCAATCTTTTAATATCTACATTTAAAAGTAGTGGACCAATCATAAGTGTTTTTCTAAAAAGAGGCGGGCTTTGTGTCATGCTCTGATTGGTTGAATTATGTTGCCCTAAATTCTGATTGGTTGTCTGTGTAATTGCGTTCTGATTGTTCCATTGTTGTCTAACGATCTCTTCCTTGAAAGTCTTCAGCAGCAGCTTCTTAGACGTCGATTGTTGACATTTCAACAGCAAGAGTCAGCACTAGTACTGGTCATTTTGCTGACACATTTGATCTTCAGTCTCAATCCATGCATGAACAGATTGTAAAACAGACAATGAACGTTTTACTCAGATTGAGGTTACGGCTTACATCACTGTCCACTTGTCAGGAGCACGAGCACCTTCTGTAGCTCTTGAGCCAGGGTCAGGATCTCGTTGGGGACTAGACTATTGTGTATGTTTTAGGTGGATTTGGAAAACCAGACACAGAGAAGACACACCAACTCCAGACAGAAAGGCCCAGCTCTAAAGACATGATTCTTAAATAGACATTTCTGTAAAGGCCTCTGCTGTGATACTGGGTTTATGCACAACTCAAATTGACTGTTTTTACCTTGTCCATGACAACCACATATAAATGAATTATATACTAATATACCACTCCCAGTCCAAGTCCCAGTCCAAGTCCAAGTCCCAGTGCTTTTTATTTCATGTTAATATTATAAGAAATAAAAGATTAAAGATCTACAAATAATTATTATTAAAATGTTTGCATTCAGTTAAAACTACAGTTAAAACTTTAAAATAAACATTGATTTATAATTGGGTTCATCAAATTATATATAACAAATATAATAAAGACACTGTATTGAGTGGGGTATTTTATATATTCCATACTTTACTCTCTGTAATATGTAGCTATCTCTGACCGTAAAGGCCGCCCGGTCACACTGGCTCATGTCCGCTCTTCACATGCAGTGCACTCAAAATGTAGAGGCGGCTCATTTGACAACAGAAAATCATCTGGCTTGACCACAGTGTGTTCCTAAGCACATCTCCGTGAGCATTGGAAGACCAGCTTTTGCAACGTCGACTTACCAGAGTCCGGGCAGCTCACCTCGTCCAACCGCCTCGCACGGTCACAGACAGAGCAATTCTAACTAAGACATGAGTCTACCGTGTACTAGAAAAGTGAGGGAGTAGAGTGGGGGAACAATCCGTGGGAACAACTGATGTACGAGACCTAAGTTTAAAAATGTAATTAACAAAAAACAGTCTAATACATCTTTTTAATGGCTCGAGGGGGTCACGTTTATTAACAGATTTTACACCCTGTCAAAATATGAGAGTTCCAGGATCCTGTTCCAGCAAATGAACCACTGGAAGTCTGTCTTAAAAAGTCTTTTACCAGTGCGAGATATTGCCAAAGACACTAACTCGGCCTATGGGGGTCAGTAAAAACAAATTATATGTTTTAATAGTCTTGGGCTTTGAGCATTTACCCCTGAATTAGAGCATTGTTAGCTTGAGTTTACGAGGTAGAAACTTTGGGGAAAGCAGATACAGAGGGCCTAGAGTTCAGGCTTAAGTAAAAACAGCTCTAATTTGGAGAAGCAAACAGGAGCTATGACAAAAAGACTCAACTCAAATGTTGAAATAAATGTAAATATTTGAACTGAAATGCTGAAGACACCTTTTTCAGCAGCTTTACATGAAACACAGTTCTCTCTGTGTGCGTCTCCAAACTGTGATCTACTGAAGCAGAAGAACTTAACACTGTACAATATTTGCTCCTCACTGACCTGCTGCTGTCTGCTGGACTTGTGCTCGTAGTTTGCGCTGTGCTGTTTTCTGGTCTGGCGTTGCTCTGGTTCATGTTTGGAGCTTGAGGAGGGCGTACAGAACATACAGCCGGTCTCTCCACTGCTCCTCTGGGCTCGGAGGTCACTACGCTCCCCACACTTCCCCCTCTGTCCATGGGCACTTCTCTGGACTGGACTGGGGTCACCTGGTTCCTGGCTTCAACCCTGGGCTGTTGATCTCTAGGGGCAACGGTGGCCACTTGGTTTTTGACCTCCACCCCAGGCTGTGTAGTGGTCACTTGGTTCCTAGGGTCTATTGTGGTCACTTGGTTCCTAGGGTCTATTGTGGTGACTAGGTTTCTAGCTTCAACCCTGGGTTGTATAGTGGTGACCTTGTTGGTCAGTTGCTTCCTAGAGTCCACTGTGGCCTCGACCTGGTCCATTGTAGTAACTGGGTTTCTGACTTCAACCAAGGGCTGTGTAGTGGACACCTGATTTCTACTTGGTTGGATTCTAGGGTCCATTGTGATCACTTGGTTTCTGGCTTCAACCCTGGGCTGATTAGTGGCGACTTGGTTCATTGGTTGGTCCCCAGGGTCAACTGTGGGCTCTACTATAGACACCTTGTTTGTGACTTTGACCCTGGACTGTATATTGGGCTGTATATTGGGCTGTATATTGGGCTGTATATGTTGTACTGTCCTGTCCTCTCTAGGATGCAGAGATGAGTGGATAAGCTCTAGTGTCGCAGCCACAGCCTTCCTGCCCGGAGTCAACTGCACACTTCCACAGGCTTGATCTTTATCTGGAAATTCGAACAAAACAAACATATTATTATTATATTATTATTATATAATATTTGAAGTGTTTTTTGGGGGCGAGTAAAGCTTCCTACACCTCTCCTTTGAATCTGCTGACTGAACCAACTCAATGTCCCTGGATGGTTTTCCAGAATGCAGAGAGCTCAAAGAAACATAAAGCTAAACTAATGACATTTTGGGCATGTTTGTTGTATGTAAGTACCACCATGATACAGTTTATGTGCCGTGTATTATCTCACTGGCCACAGGAGCAGACCGTTTCTACAATTATTAGAAAACCTTTGCACTACTATACTATATTTACTACCATTTCAGATTGATTTACTTGTGTCCGGTCCGTACCTGCTGAAGGAGTATGTGGCCTCTGCTCCGTCGTGGACACAGTCGTTGATACAGATGTTGATACAGATGTTGATACAGATGTTGATACAGAGGTGGACACCGTCTCCTGGTTGTCTGAGTCTTTGACCTTGTTTTCCTGCATTTGTTTCTGTCTCTCTGCTCTGAGCTGAGAAATCGCCCGATGCAGCACCTCAAAGTCCTTCTCCGAGTGAAGAGGGATGGACGAGGACTCGGGAAGCGGCGACTCGGGCAGCAGCGACTCGGACACAGACGGGACAGACCTGAGCTGAAGGTCTGAAAAGATACAGAAAAACAACATAACTTTCATCATCCTCTTCTGCTTTTTCACATTAGGGGTTGGTGACTGGAGCTGGAGAAGGGTCCTGCTCTAGTATAAATAACCTTACCTTAACTTCCCAGTAACCAACAAAATGCCTGTTTATCTAACAGCTTTTTAATGTGCTCACTAACCTGCAGTTGACTGTGGCTCGTTTGTGATTGGCTCTTTGTCGTCGCCATTATAACCGACCAATTGGGTGATGTCATGTAGAAACTCCTCAATCCCACACACAATGACACCTCCACCGGAGCTGTTCACCAAACGGTTTTCTGAAAGAGAGTGAATTGAAAGGATGTAAATCACAGCAACAAGTGTATTTTGGATGAGAGGAAACCCCTAGACGCCAACAGTGGTTACAGAAAAAAGTAAACTTAGCTACAAAAAAACTAAATGTCATGGATCACAAACCAAACCAGTCCTAAACCAGGTCTAACGAGGTCTAAACCAGGACTAACGAGGTCTAAACCAGGTCTAACGAGGTCTAAACCAGGTCTAACGAGGTCTAAACCAGGTCTAACGAGGTCTAAACCAGGTCTAACGAGGTCTAAACCAGGACTAACGAGGTCTAAACCAGGACTAACGAGGTCTAAACCAGGTCTAACGAAGTCTAAACCAGGACTAACGAGGTCTAACGATGTCTGACCTGTGATCAGTATTGTGTGCCTGAAGCTGGTGTATCGTCCTTGTAGTTCTAAAACACAGTCCATCAGCTCACAGCCCTGAGACATGTCACATTTATGATAGGGCAGAAACTCCACTATGTGTCTCTTCTGATAGGACAGCAGCACATCCAATAGGCTCGCAGCATCTCGACGAAACCTGGACGACAGAGGACAACAATTAAAACTTCATCTGTAAAAATCCAGTAATGTTTTCTTGAGACCAAAGTTTAATGGTGACTGATGAAGATATGTATAGCACTCTATCAGACAGACCGTACCTGGCTTGTTCCTTGAGTTTCTTGTGAGTTTTACAGTGAACCTTCCACCTCCAGATGTTTTCTGATGAACTGTGCTGCTCCAGGATGGACAGCAGAGCGGCCATCTTATCTGAAACATTATAATAACGATGCAAAAAATTACTTCTGCAGGACACGCGTAAATATTCAAAATAGCATGAAAAGTAGTGTTTGTACCGTGGGAGACGTAGTCCGGGTGGAGCACCATCTCGTCCGATACGACCTGTCCTCCGGAGACGAACAGTTCATGGAAGCTGTGGTTTAAGACGTCCTCTGCTTTGTCCACTCCCACAAACACCACCGAGGGACACTTCTTCAGGGACAGCAGCTCGGGGATCTGACCAGGGCAGAAAAATAGGCACAATGAAAAACAAAAACAGCAGAATCTTTATTAATATTTGAGACCAAGACGTAGAGGGGTTTTTGCTTTTATATGAGGCACTTTTGTTGTGATATAGGGCTACAAGCAAAAATACATTCAACAATAAAGAATTCACCTATCTTAACAAAAAATAGAGAATCTCCCAAAACAGTGCCCAAAGTACAACCATAATATTGATCCTATATTATACCAAGTTTGACCCCTTTGGGAATGGTCAAATTAAGTTTTGTATAACCACTGTATCTAAATGTAATCAATGTGAAGTTTGGATTTCTGAATTCTGAATAATTTTCAGTGATAAGGTGATTTGTTGAACCTGGTGGATGTGCGCAGAAATGTCCTGGTTCTTGACGACCACCAGAAATTTGCTGTTGGGGTTTTCTTGGGTCAGAAAAGTCACCGGACTCTGCTCGATGTACGACTGGTTCGACAGATGCGCCTGGAACACACAGACAGAATAATACAACCGTGTCACACTATGTACGTAAATACAGTCCAACTCAATCCAGAGTTAGTTAACCAGATCCTAAAGCAAACCGTTGAAGTCAGGTTGGCTACGTTGCAAAAGTTTATTGAACGCTCAGAGTTGAATAATCAATGATAATATTTTCCTGGGGGGACTTTGGGGTGGGTGTCTGGCACCGTTCAGTCAGAAAAATAGAGAATTATTTTGATCTTAATTTTGACATATGACACACTTACCACCCCTTTTATTTGAAGAAAGGTTAATTCAGTAATTCAAAAATAATATAGAGTCTGAGGCACTGTTTCTTTCTTGGTGAAGTGAAATCAACAAAACATTCAAAACGGTTAATCAAGCAGTAAGGTCTTAATACGTGACGTCGCCCAGAGCCCAGACACAGCGTGTACATGATAATAATTAATAGGGCTCCACAGTATATCACAAAATTATCAGTATTGTATCAGTATTGCAGTATCAGCAAAAGAAGAATTGATATCACAAAAATACCAATTATGTCAAAATAACACCATGGTCTTTATTTTGACATACATTTACACAGTTAACAATTTCAATTAATAAGAAAGAAGCCATTTCTGCTTAATTGAACTTCCAAAATATATTCAACTTATGGATTTTCTAAAGTTTTTGTCATCGTGTACAGCCCTAGTATGCAGATATACTACAGTGCCACCTAACCCACATCCAAACCAAGACTAAACTAGGTTCTAATCCTGTCAAAACTAGAGATGAACCAGGTCTGAAAGTTCTCAACCAAGGTCCAAGTACCACCACTGGTGCCTGTACCACAGAGAACCAATGCCAAAGTGACTGTGCGTACCCTGATTTCCTCGGTGGTGTGGTCTGTCTCAGTGCAGTGGATGTAGAAGTTCTGTGTGTTCCTCTTTAGGTCTTTGATGATCTCCACCAGGTTTGTGAAGACCTCGGGCTGCAATTGGTTTATGAGCAAGTTCAGGGAGTTGGTGTCCGACTGAAACGAGGTCGACCCTGGGTCCAACTCAGTCGCGACACCCTTCACATCCTGACTACTACCGAGTGTGTCTGTGTCATTCCTGATGCTAATCTCTAAATTATGGCTGGCAAACTGCACCTGTCTCCTGCTACTGCTTATATCTTGGGCATCTCCTAAACGATCAATGTCTTTCTCTAGATCTTCAACACAGGTGACGTCAGTTTCGATTTCTCTCAAACCGTCATTATAGCCGCCTCTCTCATCACAGTCCATGGAGGAGGAAACATCCCGTTGAGTGTCACATTGCCACGTTTCATTGTCGTCGTTAGCCGCTCTTATGCTAGCTACAAACTCGCTAACCTTGCTAGCTAGATCCGGGGTAGTAGTTGTAGTGTCGGGCCTGTTTGGAGTCAAATTCTTCTCATATCTGGTCAAAACGCTATTGAATTTCTTGCGCAGCGAGCTGACGTAGTGGTTGACGGGAGAGCAGGGGTGATAGAAGGAGACGTATTGTGAAAATGGAGTGACTGGAGTGTGAAGGGAAGAGGGTGGGGGTCGCTCGGGCGGAGACGTGGAGTGAGGAGATTGCCGTAAGTTGGAATTGACGCCCTGGTTTTGTAAAACGAGCTGCACGTCAGAGGTGAAAGAATCTAAATGACGATCTATGATGAAGTCTATGTCACGAAGATGAAGGGGAGGAGATATTGGCTCGAGAGTTAAAATGTCGGGCAGCTCGTCCCCTGAATCCAGGTGTTTTGGAGAAGATGGGAGTGTGGGGCTGAGCTGAGCCGAAGAGGAGCAAGGGACCGGAGAGGGGGACCTGGCGGAGGTTTCTGGAGATGCCTCTGTAGGAAAAAAGACATCATGTAAATTCTGTGGGATTATCGGTCAGAATTTTTATTTTTCTTTAGTCCCTCCCCCCGCCCTCTACAGCAACATCAAATCAGACTTTGGGGATCCCTTTGACCAATAGTTGTCAAGTTAACTAATGTACTTCAATAATAGCTTCACAAGTCTTTTCATTTTCTTCATTTCTCTGAGATTAGGAGTTTGAAAATAATAATATTAACATTTAATATAATATAATGGCCAGCTATTAATTTAGAAAATGTTAAAATACCTCATTTTCGAACGGTTTATTAAAAGAACAGGATCTCAGAATGCCCAAAAGGTGTGTCATTAGCTGTAACAGGTGTGAGAGCAGACGGCTGGTACCTGGTGCGTCCCTGGAGTCTGGCATTTCCTCTTCTGCCTGTGAGTCATTAAACGCCTCACCCTGTTCTCCACAGGTGTAAGTGAACGCCTCGCTCTGTATTTCACAGGTGTCAGTGAAGGCTTTGCGGTGGTGCTCCGGGGAGGATCCAGCCTGCGGGGAGGGGCAGTGAGACGATGGGGAGCTTGGATCCGGAGAGGGGCACTGAGACGGGGAGGCCGGGGGGCTGGGGTCCAGGGAGGAGGAGTAGGATGGGGCGGGGGAGGAGGGAGGGATGGGTGAGGTTGTGGTGGTGGTCACCGTGGAGACCGTTGCCGCAGGGAGGAGGAGAGGAGAGGATAAGGTAGTTGAGGTGGGTGTTGTCGTGGAGACCAGGTGCTGGAAGCGAGGGTCCTGAGGGAGCTCTGTGTCTCTGCGAGTGTAGCGCTCCGAGCACAGGTCTGAAGACAAAACTCAACATGAACAAAACATGAAAACAAAACATGAACCAAACTCTGAGTTATGTTTGAAGTTGTATTTCTTTGTCCTGCAGCAAAACTGAGACTTAACAATCATAACCAAATCTAAAAGTCAGAAATATAAACCAGGACCATTTATAGATGAGGACTTAGACAAGGACTGTTTATTTTGAAAACTCTTCCCCTCCCTCCAACTCCACCCCTACCCCTACCCCTACCCCTACCTCCAACTCCACCTCCACCTCCACCTCCACCCCTACCTCCAACTCCACCTCTACCTCCAACTCCAACCCTACCTCTAACCCTACCCCTACCTCTAACTCTAACCCTACCTCTAACTCCACCCCCAACTCCAACCCTACCTCTAACCCTACCCCTAACTCTACCTCTAAATCTACCTCTACCTCCAACTCCAACCCTAACTCTACCGCTAACTCTATCCCTACCTCTAACCCTAACTCTACCTCTAACCCTACCTCTAACCCTACCTCTACCTCCAACTCCAACCTTAACCCTAACCCCAACTCTAACCCTACCTCTACCTCTAACCCTACCTCCAACTCCAACTCCAACCTTAACCCTAACCCTACCTCTACCTCTAACCCTACCTCCAACTCCAACCTTAACCCTACCTCTACCCCTCCCTCCAACTCCAACCCTAACCCTACCTCCAACTCCAACCCTAACCCTAACCCCTACCTCCAAATCTACCTCTACCTCCAACTGTAACTGTAACTCTACCTCTAACCCTACCTCTACCCCTACCTCCAACTGTAACTGTAACTCTACCTCTAACCCTAAACAGAGAGCTGCTCAATTTATCACCAACAAAACCACAATTTTATTGGTTGCAATTATCAAATCACAAAGGCTGCAGATTTTTAGGCAAAATCATATCCCCCTCTCAAAACAAAATCTATGTTTAAAAATCCTGCTCATGTTTATGTTTTGGTCACAATAATGTTCAAACTAAATATTGATCCCCTCCCCTGAGTGTGACATTTTCTGACCCGTTATCGGAATGAGGATCCAGGGTATATCCGGCTGCTGCTCTTGCTCTTGCTCTTGCTCCTTCTCCTCCTCACAGATGACAGGGGCCGGTCTCTTGCGCCTCCTCGGGTCCCGTTCCTGGTCCCGGTCTCTGTATGCCGGTCTGAGGTGGTAGTTTAACTCTCCGCTGTGAGAGCCGGGACTGAAGCCCTCTGAACTACTCACACTGGCCCCCATCTGCTCCTACAATTAATTAATCAAAGTCTATTTCTATCGCATTTTACTACAACACAAGGAAGATGGAATAATAATAATGCATTATTTCACTCCTCAGTCACGCACCGTGGTGGAACACATTCATACATGTTCCTGACCAACACTGATTTTGTTTATGTTCAGCAGGATTAAGCATTTAGGATGAGGGGGCCCAGTGCAGGTTTTCTATGATGTAAAATCATATGTATTATTTTAAGTCCCGCCCTAGACCACTATACATTGTGAACCTACTGTTTTTGGGCCTATTATTGTGTCGGCCAATAGCGTTTGAGTTGTCATTCAAATGCATCATACAGGAAGAGGCCGGAACTAAGTGAAGTTACACCAGTAAATTCAATTGTATTTATATTAAAAATATTTTATAACTAAGACCAGATGACCCTCAAAATGTGTCACTTTTGTATTATATCAGTTATAATGTAAAAAAAGGATGAAGTATATTGGCTCCACTATAGGCCTCATCCACCGATCTAGCTGCTGGGCCTGGCGCCGATATCCGATCCAGTGTCGTTCCATAGTTTGAGAACCGCTGATTTAGACTCAACAGTACTCTGTGTTTTAGGGTCAAAGACTGTCGCTGCATCCCTAACTGAAATATGATATCACACTATACATCCCTATCATTTAGTTCACCTCGAGTTCATCTTGTCTGCGCAGGTCGATGTCCGTGTTGGTGGGGAGTCCCAGTTTCACAGCCAGCCTATTAAACGGCGACGACTCCCTTTGCTCCTCCTCAGCAACGCTCTGATTGGTTGCCTTCTGGTTCAGACCTACAAAAAGAACATTTTGTTAACGTCTGAATGTGATTCTTTGAAATAAAACCGACGAGTCGAAGGTGGCGGTGTTGTACTTGTGAGCAGAGAGAGCAGTTTTGACGCCAGCTCGGATCCTTCTTCCCTTAAGTCTGTGTCCTTCAAACCGACTGAACCAATCAGAGAGCTCAGAGAGCCGGGGGAGGAGGGAACTTCTGTGAAAACAGACAATACGGGCTCTGTTTAAAACATTAACTGTGTATCTGCAGCTCTTGCTTCTGTATCGACTTCAAAACGATTCTTACAGGGCCACCTCTTATTTGTTTGGACTAGGGGTGGACGAGAAGTTCAAAATATTATATTATGACTTTATTAAGCCAAGATCACCTTTAGATTTTATCACGGCATTAGTTAAAGTAATATTTTTTGTCTTACCCAGAAGATTACTGCTTTCACTGTAATCAAAAACTACAAATATAATGTACATATACGGTACTAGCCAATGTTCATCAGAATATTTACATTGTTACAGTAAAAATACACTGGATCATGATTCAACGATAATCCCAGATTGATCCCAGCAGTCATACTTCATATCACGATTCGCTCTTTCATCGCTATATCGCCCGCCCCTAGTTTAGATCAGTGTTTTTTCCAAGGACTAAGATAAGGTCAGGTCATAAGCCCATGCCTCCTCGCCTGTAGAGTCTGTATATGATTTAATCTACTCTCATGCCTCCTCACCTGTAGAGTCTGTATATGCTGCGCCGTGCTGCTGTGGTGCGTTCAGGTGCCTCAGTTCTTGCGATGCCTTCAGGTGCTTGATGGTCCTCTGAGCAGTCTCCTGCTCCAGCTTCCTCTTCCTCACTCCGCTCTTCAGCTCGATCTCCACCTCCTTCTCTGCATCTCTCTTACAGACCAGTACCAGATCTATTAGCTGCTGCATCTGGAGGCAACAAAAAAATACACTTTAAGAAGCAAAGACTTTTTGAGTTGAGTTCACAGTTTTGGGCAGTTATTAATTAATTACTCAATTAATATTCGTCGGAGAAGTCCCCAAATCGAGATAGTTTTGCTTTATGGTATGTACCTGTGTGCAAATGTTGAAACGGATCTGGCACCGTCTAAGATAAAACCAAATCAGTCTGAAAACCAGGTCCAAGCCAGGTCTAAAACCAGATCTAAATCAGGTCTAAACTATAACTAAAAGAAAGTCTAATCTAAAAATAAAGTAGGACTAAATCAGGTCTAAACAATAAGCTGCACCAAAAAAGTATCCTGATTAAATCTAGAAAGTGCCTGTGTACCAGGTGTTACCCATCCCGCAGCTTGAGACTCACAGCTCTAAACTAAGTCCGTGTGGTTGATTTGAAAGTGGGGCATATCTCCATGGAAACTGCTAACCTGTGCTGGAGCAGGTTAATGTTTTTTGAGTAAGTACGTGACATTTATTACAGATCTGGGTCAACTATTCCCAGCTACAAGATGGTGAAAAAGACACCAAACAGTATCAAAGCCGAGGTTATAGTATGGTGGGTTAATAGGATTTGTGATGCAAAATGTGTGCGTACCACATTTGTATTCAGTGCGAGCAGCCCAGTGGAATATTAGGCCACTTTATAAAGAGGAAATGTTTTTGTAGACTAGATGAGATAAGATGACATTGGGTGAATCGGAGATAGGGAGGTCAGTGCATCCACTGACTGGCACATTTTGCTTAGATGTAGAGAGCAGTGTTAAAACTAAATGCATTTGATAGTAATCACAATAATGGGTAACCAGTAAAAATATTGATGATGGTGACATCTTAAAAACGAAGAATCAAGTAACTTTTTAAAAACAGAGATAATGATGTTATGATATCCTAATTCTAAAGATTATACATGTTCTACAAGAGGTTCTCAAACCGTGGTACGGTACCACCGGTAGTCCTTACGAGGAGTCCTTTGCAGTTCAAGTCTTAAGTCTTAGTTTAATTTAGACTGATTTAGTCTGGTTGTAGTTTTAGTCTAGTCTAGATTAGTCTAGATTAAGACCTGTTTTAACCTGATTCTCCCGGTTTAGACTTACTTCTAGGTAGGACTGACCAATATTTTTTTTATTTTATCTTGTGCAAAGAAACAAACTTTTTTCAATTATTTTACAATCTACACAATTTCACATCAGATAAAATTAATCAAATTCATGTATTGCACAGCCCTAGTTCTAGTCATGGTTTAGTCATAGTTGCAACTGGTTTAGTCCTGTGTTTTTACTTCAGTAAACTGGTACTTGAAAGGCCAAATATAATGTAATAATGTAATATGGACATAACACTGTTTTTAGCTTGAACTTTCATTAAGGGGTTGTTTTCAGTTTTTAATCAAACAAATACTGCGTCTAAGAGACTACACTTAATGCGTGTGAACAACATATGTCTGTTCTATATTTCTCTTACTCATTGCCATAGGGAATGGTGATTCCAGCCACAGGCCCCGTGTCACAGCCCAGGAACAGGAAGGAGACGTAGCAGGCTGTAGAGATCAGGTTGACCAGCATGGCCATCCGTATTGCTCCTAATGCTGACAGATTGAGCTTCTTCACCAGTAGCCCGCCCATGAAGATCCCCAGACAGGCACAGGGGATGGCCGTCATACCTGTGAGACAGCACAAGTCAATACTTTTTCTCAGTCAAACGTTTTAAAACAAAGGTTTGGTAAAAACTAAAAACAGACCTAGAAGCTGATTGGCCGAGGTGGTGGTGAGGTTGAACTGCTGCTCCAGGTACTTCCCCAGAAAGGCAGCAAACCCTGCCACCACAGCGATCTCCATACAGGCCGCCAGGATGATACAGGTGAAGACTGGGTTAGACAGGAGGTGCTTGGTCACCTTAGGAATCACTGGAGACATAGAGAGGGTATTATTAATGAATGCATGACTGCATGAATTATGAACAAAGTCACTCTGGGTATTCAATGCACAATATTCATGGATAAAACTAACTTGACCCTATACATACTACCTATACTAAGTTGTTATAAATCACACATGCATTTTTCATTTACACTTTCAAATAAATTAAAAAAAAGCTTTAGATTCAGTCAGATCCAAATTTATGGGTCTTAGCCGTTAGCATTGACTCAAACAGATAAGAATGAGACTTAGTCCAAACTAAGAACTAAACCCAGGGCAGCCTGTTCCATGTAGTGGTTACGTATACAGTCAGACTAGTGTGCTAATGCAGCGCAATTCTATGCAAACTTCATATCAAAACACACCAGTCTAATGATATTGTTGATCTTTGCTGTGTTTAAGTTACACTTAAAATATAATAATAATAATAATAATAATAATAATAATAATAATTACTAGTATCAAGATGTTTATACTAAATATGTATTACTTTTGAATACATAACATTTCTGATTTTGTTTGAGAAAAAAAAAATAATAATAAAACATTGAAATTTATGCTGAGAAAGAAGATCAGTTAGTCTTTGAGTTAATCACCTAAAACCTAATTTCATATTTTATAAATCTACATTCATAATTTGTGTGACTTTTCTTCCACATGTAAATCTTCAAGTGCTTGGTTGCATGCTGTCTGCTCACCCCTGAGTTGCTGACAGCAGGTGGCACTGTTGGCAGCCTCCAGGCCGCTCGCTGCTCCGTTGCTGGGTTTGGGATCCTGATAGTCTGGTGTGTTCGCTGGAGGAGGAAGCATGACCTGCTCTGTGTCTGGGGGCTCGTCCTGTTCTTTGGTGGGGAGGGACTGGGGGAATCCGAACATGGGCAGGGCTGAGCTGAACAGTAAGGCACCACAGAGGAGAAAGCCCGCCCACCAGGCCCCGATCCAGCCTGGGTCTTCAGGAGTGATGCCCAGCTTATCTGAGGGGGCACATGGGACAGTTAGACACATACACAGAACCCTATAGTAAAAAGTACCAAAGGAAACTATTCTACTGTATACATAGAACCTAAGTTCTCTGCAGTAATATTTATTTTAAATATTCAGGGTTGAGAATCTAAAGGGCACAATTTGGGACATTTTTTATTATACTTTTTTTTGGTAAAAATATCTTTGTCACAAGAAATTAGGCATAATTGACTTCTGGATGAAATACATGAAAATAGAAAATATATGAATGCAACAGTGATAGTACAGTACATTATATAAGAAAAAACATATATACTCAAATTAGGGTGTGTAAGTAAAAACCAAGTGATAGTTCTGTCATTTTCACCTTAAAGTCAAGTATCCCAAATGTTCTGTGACGAGTTAAAATATTGAGGGTTGAGAAACTAAGATCTTTTTTTATGTTTAGCTTCTCATACCACTCAATATGATAATGCAACATATTTCAATGTTACTGAGCACCGCTGAATAGATTGTTCGCTGTTGCCACATACACTCACTGGCCACTTTATTAGGTACACCAGCTGCTCCTCAACACAAATAACTAATCAACCAAGTATAGGTTAGCAACAGCAAGCCAATCATAAGAAATGTTCAGGACAATGTCGCTTTCTGGAGTATTTAAAAAACTGCTGATCTACTGGGATTTTCACACACAACTAACTCTTGGGTTTACAGAGAACGGTAAGAAAAAGAGAAAATATCCATGCCTTGTTGTCCATGCCAGTAATCGGAGGGTGGCCAGACTGGTTTAATGCGAAGAACAATGAGAAGTTGTTTAGTCCTCTGTGTTAGGGTTTTATTGACTGATCTGTGTTTTTCATCTTTTGAATATCCATCAAGCGGAGATTGTGTAATGTTTTGTTTGTCAATCGCTGGGAAGATGGTTTTAGCTCTGAATGACAGTTTTATGTTTTCATTGAGGGTCTGAAAGTTTGAAAGTCATATAACCCAGGCTTTTGTATGTAATCTGTAACTTGTGGTGTCTGTCCGACCAATGTTGTGTACATTTTGTATTATTATTGCATGTTATTAACTGGACCCCAGGAAGATTAGTAACCACTTCGATAGGGATCCTAATATATAAACAAATGGAATTCAAATGTACCTAATAATATGCTGCTACATATTATATACATGTTTCATCTTGCGTGTGTACCTGCATACTAGTAACTGGAGTATTGTAGTACTCACTGGTGTCAATGAACAGGGCATCAACATAGAACTTAGTGCAAACTGATCCCAGGATGAACCCACAGGCCGGACCAAAGACCATTGTGGAGAACAGGATTCCTGCAATGGAGAAAAAAAAAGATCAGTTGAAGTTCATTAAAAATAAATGTCAGTATAAATGCCACTTTTTATAACAACCACAAACTCAACTTTCAAGGTCCTATTTGAAAGACTTTTTCTGTACATATTCTTATTCACATGGATTACATAGAAGAGATGTTCGGTATTATAATGGATGGTTTAAGGAGCTGTAGAATCCAAACTGTCCTTGAATGTTTTACACAGTACAAACATCCATATTGTGTACTAGAGATTCTTTTTTTCTCCCCCCGATGTGTATTAGCTTATACAAAACACCAATACATGTTGGCTGTATTTATAAAAAACATTGTTAGCCCACTAACAGTGCTGGTGATTAATAATAACAACAACAATAATCACAATAATAATAATAATAGATAAACAAATACATAGAGACTTTTAACTTAATTACTTTATTCATACGACAATCAACATGGATATAATTCTTTTTTCTTAACTGAAAAAGAAACCTGCTGATTCCAATACCAGATTTTTTGTGGTACTGCCCTCAATATCATTTCAACCTGATAGAGAAGTGGTTCTCGAAAACTTCAAGAATGGATTAGCATAAATCAGGACTAAAAAATAAAGTCTAAACCGTTCACTAAACTAGGTAAAAAATGGAATAATTGAGGACTACACCAAGCCAGGTCTAAACTAGAAGGCCCTTGGAGAGCACAGACCTCCGCCAAGGCAGCTCATTTACATGGATCACTTCCAAAATTGAATTTACTGGTGTTTGTGTAATTCCTGACCTTCCCTGAAAATTTCATCCAAATCGGTGCTGTATTTTCAGTTGCTAACAGATGCCATTCTCTAATAAAAACCCAGTTTACTGGATCCAAACGATGTGTAATTTTTTTACCTTCCCTGAAAATGTAATCCAAATCAGTTCAGTAACAGACACACCAACAAACAGGGTCAAAAACATAAAGACTAATTTCTAAATTAGGACTAAAGCGAGACTAAACCAGGACCAGACTCATATATTTCTAAGGACTTATCACTTAAGTACCATCACTAGTACCCCTACCACAGTTTGAAAAACATTGCTATGGAGAACAACTACACCATCATCCTGGTCCTTATTAGTGCTAAGATATTATAAACAGAGCCAAAATTCTGTATGGTGACTCACACTGTACAAAGATAATGTAGACTCAATTCTCTCACTAACAATGTGATCCTGTGATATTATTAGACCAGGCATACCACATGGCAACAGCCCGGACTTTGTTCTAAGTTTGACCACTGCTGCTCACATAATCCACCATGCTAAATCATAGAGATCACTATCAATATCCAAATGCAATCACAATCAAGTCCATTTCCTCTGTATCTCCGGCCAGGCTATAAGATGCTGCTGTAGTCCCTTAATGAAGAATGGAAAGTGTGACTAAGTGTGCTGGAGTTTAGTACTGGTGTGCACTTCCTTCCTGACCACCCACGTACAGCCAAGCAAGTGTGTTCTGATGTACGCAAAGATGAGACTATGTGGTGTGCTGCTAAAACAATGAAGAGTTACTGAAATTAGGGATGAGAATAGGCTTTTCAAGGTTTGGCAGTTGGACAATACAAAAAATGGCAGCCTTTGATGAAAAATGCCTTTGATCACTTCTTAAGCTTAGTATGACAGAAGACGGCAGCATATTCTCTTGTTGGGCTGTGGTTTTGGAGAAGGCAATGCTACGGCAAAGCTTTGAGGTGGTGGGTTTGATTCATGGGCCGATTGTGATCTCTCTGTGTGGTGTCTGCATGTCCTCCACCCTGTGTTACTGTGGGTCCTTTTAGGTTTCCTCCAATTGTGTGTGAATCTATATATCCCATAGTAAATGAAGGTGAGAGTGAATGTCTCTGCGTCAGCTCTGTGACTAAATGGCTGTCTAAGGTCGTTTAGTTGCTCCGCTCACCCAAACAAGATATTTAAGATGAAATGCAACTTTAGACTGGCTTTATACAGTTTGTAAATTGTGAAATTGTATAAGAGCGAGTCTCTAACATACATTGCATTAGTCTAACCCAGTAAACATGGGTACAGGACAGTTGGCAGTTTGGTGGTTAGTGCATAATGTGAACTTACATCCATCCTTTTCATTCTAACTATATAATACAGCCACATTTTAAGACCGCTTCAACTATGATCTATATGGGGCCAACTGGGACTATTCTAATATGCCCGTTGCACATTATTTTGATACATCTGTGGGCGATATGGCAAAATATCATATCACAATTTTATTCAAATTAATTTCATGATTTAGTTGATTTTGTATTTTTTGTCTTACACAGTAAACTACTGCTATCAATGTTTTCAGAAAACCTTTTAAACTACAAATTCAATGTACATCCAGTCCATCCGGTGTATATTTCCACTTTACATTTCATTCATTTGAACACTGGCATTGTTACAGTAAGAATGACAGTGAAGAGCAGAGCATAAATTAATGCACTGAATCATGATTCAATGATCTTCCCAGATAAAGTCGATTCTCATAACTTCATATCACGATTAGATTTAGATTAGATACTATCTATTGTCAACACAGATACAGAGTTTGTAAGTCTTCTCCCACCACACATGCAGATTAGATTGCTCACTAAATACCAATGAAATCAAGGTCTTCTCTCGCCGTGAAGTCAATTTGCCTGTGGTGCTGCAAACAAGCTCTGTGCACTTTCGTTTCCAACGTTTCCGTAGTAACCCAGTGTTGTCTGCTCATAGCAACAACATCACCATGACTTTCACCACAGGAAAGAAACCTTTGAGGGGGAAATTCAGTTAGTAAAAATCGCTCGCTAAAGATGACGGCTGTGCAGCATGTGGACATAGGACTAGCGAATGAATCATTGTTTCCACTGCGCTGCTCCTGGTCTGAAAAGAATGCCCCATTCATGATCGCAGTATGCACAGTGTAGCCTGTGGGAAAGACAGCTAATGTAAAAGAATATGGTTTTATGAAAGAAGAAACAGGCTCAAGAAGACCTTTCGAGACAGTCAGATTCAAACATTTATATAGCGCTTGTTAAAATGCCCTAAGCACTGTGTCCATTCTTCATTTACTCAGTATCACACTACCTTTGAAACCACAGTTTGCTAAGGGCAGATGGAGATGTGGCAGCCAACAAACACACCAATAATATGAACACACTCATAAATTGGCTTGTTAGTCTGGTTAGTCGTTAGTGTCTTGCCCAAGGACACAACAGTTGGCAGTGAAATTCAAACCAACCTTCCGATGAGTTACAAAGAAAGACAGCTAATAATAATTTATATACAATTTATATACGGTGCTTTACAAGACACCAAGATGGGTCCATTAGTCATTAGTCAGCACAGTAACACACTGGTGGCAAACTTTAAAGCCACATTTGGCTGGGGCAGACTGACAGACAATTGCCATCCCCACGCCTGTGGCTCTCAAATAATAACAATAATATGCATAATTTTATATAGAGTTTTTTTAAACTCAAAGATGCTTTACAATTGGATTATTCATTAACTCCACAGCCACACACTGTTGGTGGTAAGTCTCAGCTGCAATGGGCTGTGGTGGATTAAGAGAGATGTAGCCAGGCCTACAGCTCTCCATCTACTACCAAAAACACATTCATATAAGGCAGGGTGGGCACAATGTCTTGCCAAAGAACACAATGGCAGTATTAACTGGTTGGGGCAGGAATCCAAGTGCAAACCTTCCGATGAGTGAACGACTTTGATAACAGTCTCCACAGTGTAGCCTGGCACGTGAAAAACTGTGGTCTAGTAGAAAAACTACTCAGGTCTAGTAGTTCATCTGTAGCATCTGTGCAAGAAAGAAGAGCTGGGCCCAACATGGAAGATAAATGTACATATTTTTCACACCCAAACGTGACAGAAAATGGTGCGATGTGGAAATTCTAACATCGTGTTACAAAAATCTAGATAGGTTTAAGTAAAAATAGAAAAAGGCAAAACATTATAACATAAGGGCAGCTGTTAATCAGGATGGTATCAACAGTTGTTGCATGTAGTGCCAGTTTGACCAGAGGAAGACTAAGAAATGACCTAATATATTAATGCAATTTAGCATTTGCTATGCCTAAGGGGACATTCAAACTTTGTACATTGAGTGACATTGGTCCTGAGCTGGATTCGATCTCAAAACACCAAGCTTTGATTATGGGCTGCACGCGCTACCGACTGAGCTAAACCGCTGTCCAACCTTTGTAAGTTTGAAAGCTAACCAGTCTCATGAAAATTGTTTATATATAATATACTGTAACTCTATAAAGTAAATCAAAGAAACATTTCATTTTAAATATTGGTATATCAGAACACAAAAGTCAGTGCTGGCTACAAAGTACTTTGGCACAGTGGCATAAGAAGCTCCAGGACAGTTTATATAGCCCAGATTTAGTCTTGGGTTAGACCTGTTTTAGCCCTACTTTAGTCCTGGTTTAGACTGGGTTTATTCATGGACACCTCAGTGGGCACTGTCTGCACTTCCTACACAACTGTTTTGGCTCTTCCTGCTGCATGTAGCCTCAGACAAAGGAGAAAAATCCAGCCATTAATTTCTCTGTTCGAAGTACTTGCTTCAGCTTTTTACTGTTGCACTTACAAAACACTCAATTGAATTAGAATGGTCTCTGAGGTCGGGAAGAAAAGGCCCACAGTGTACGAGCAGAAAAGGCCATATTGAGTGTGTTTCCTGACAGGATTAGGGCTGAACAACACAAACTGACTTAAGCCCATTAAATCTCCATGAAGGACAATACACCACACCGGCTTTGTAACACACTTCCAAACAGCACTAAACCCACGTCCCCTCCAGCACTGTGTACAAGATAAACTACAGGCCCACTCCTGTGTCCATGTTCACCTAAGCCCTTTGTCTGAGTTCTTCAATAACAAAAATAGGCTTGGAGGCAGGGCAACTTTGTATTTTAAAAGTATACTATTGTTCAATGTATTGGGAAAATCACTCATCATAACATAAATTCCCAACTACAATCTCTCTGGGTGGTTGGAGTCTGAAGGTCCTCCCTATGTTACCGTGGGTTCTCTCCGGGTACTTCGGCTTCCTCCCACTGCCAAAGGACAGTTTGCCAATCTGAATAGTGAATGAATGTGAGAGTGAATGTGTCTGTGTATGTCTCTTTGCCAGCCTTCCAGGGGTGTATACCCCACCATAGGTCCATAGTTGCTTGAATGGATTCCAGTCACTTGCGACCACTACAAAGAGAATGCTCATTGCTCCTGGAAGCTTTGATCAATATAGAGTCTTCCTTTGGGATGCCAACGCTCCCATTGGCTGTTGGTCCTGTGAGCTTGTCAATATAAAAAAATCTGCCATCATGTATAGTGGCTTACATAACCAAACTAAAAAATGTTTGCCTTTTTACAAGATGAATGGGATATTTTTTTAGTTGTAGATAGAGATGACAAATTGGTTGGATTACTGTCAAAATTAAGTCCCATTCCACAAACATTATAGCTGCTCCATGATCTATGGACCACTGAATAAACCACTGCTTGCAATATGCCTCCTACTTGTTAGAAAAAACAAATATTGAAATCTGCATTGTTGATAAAAAACAGATTAAAGTTTGCTGCAGCACTCCCCAGATTACAAACTCATCAAGTACAATGCACAACACACTTTTAATACTGTTCAACGACTATACAAGCAGCTTCTTCTTCACTCCAGTTAATCGACTTCTAAATCCCCTCAGTCCAGGAAGTAGTCACCTCCACACACCTTATATTTCAGATTATAATAGTGTTAATGGAAGTGTCACATGAATTAGACCTAGACCATCTTCTCAAGTTGGCTCTATAATCCCCCGAGCTAAATAAGAGTAGCAGTAGCAGAGTGGGAGGCCAAAAAGATGAAGCCATTTCCACCATGGACGGAACACTTCAATAAAAACGATGTGGTCTGGGGGATGCAACCCATTGAACCTGAAGTTAGTGAAAGTTAATAATTTGCAATGGTATAATGTTCCGTACAAGAAAATGTCTAACCAGCTTGTGCATTGTCTGTTAACCTGCCAACAAGAATGTTTACCACTTGTAAGTAAGATTCTAGACCAGGGGTGGGCAAACTCTTTGACTCAAAGGCCACATGGGGTTTAAAAATGTGTGAAGTGGGCCGGCTGATATTGTATTCTTTGTAAACTGCAACCATTTCTTGACAAATGAGTCATACAGCCTTGGATGTGGAGTTGACTGGTTACTGCAGTTTATAACTGCTTGGGGTTGCCCACCCCTGGTCTAGACAATGGTGGAAGAAGTACTTGAAATCTGTACTCAGGTAAAAGTACTGTTACTAAAAAAAATCTAAATTCACATTCCTCATTCATTTAGAGGAAATCTTGATAAACAAAGTTAGTCTATAAAATATTTTGTTCATCCAGAGTGCAATCTGCTGCAAAAAAAACCTCAAACACACTGCAGGAGCAATATCAAAAGTGATAAAGTGAGCAAACAGCATAATACAGTTACTGAACAACTGGCTCCACAAAAATCACACTACATACATTGTTAGTTCATAAATTTGCAATACAACATACAATGTCTGGCAGCCATGTTGGATTATTCAGAACAATACTTAATGTTTTCTAGTTTGACGATAAAGAGATATGCAAAAGATACAGAGTGTAGGTTTAAATACAAATTATATTCTGACAGCCATGTGAATGTCTGATTTTCCTCCTAAAAGTAAAAAGTATATGTACATGAGTAAAAGTATCTAGGTACTTTCCACCACTGTCCAATATTAAGAATAACATGTGAGCCTACTGCAACCAATTAATGCCCATTAGTGTCCAGCAAAACACAGTCTGACCTAGTGTTTTGCGTAAGTCCGAGTCTAGTGTAGTGAAATAACTCAAATAAACAAACTACTAAATATAACTAGGCCTGTGCTGTCGTCCCCGACAGCAAGGTGTATATCGGCGAAAACGGCCCCGTACGTCTGCCCCGTACGTCTGCCCCGTACGTCTGCCCCGTACGTCTGCTACAACTGTT
>JAVQKC010032241.1:0-10645 GCA_036025475.1 Philypnodon macrostomus | reverse complement strand
TTGCGCCTACAGCCCCTCCGACCACCACCGAACACCAATCACACAACCACATTCATTCATAGGCAATGTGGGTTAAGTGTCTTGCCCAGGGACACAACGACAGTGTGTGCTCGGACGGGAGCTTGAACCACCAACCCTCTGGTCGAGGGGTAAGCGCCAACCCCACTGCACCACCCAAATACATACTTCTCCCGATTAGGCTCAAACCTGAAATACCTAATTACCCCCCTGCCCTGAACATATCTGACCAATATGATGGCAGTTACCTCTATAGCGCCCCCTATAGACCGAAAGAAGAATGTAGTTTTAGGGAATTTTCAAAATTTGGCAAAAACATTCTTCACAAACATCCAGACAAATCAAAAAAGTCAAATAGACCCGAGGCCTCTTAATTGCTCGTTAACAATATTAAAACCCTTAGAAATTACACATTGTCTGATTAAGGTGCCTGTTGGTGCCAGTTGTGGCAGACGTATAGGGCAAATGTATGGGGCAGACGTATGGGGCAGACGTATGGGGCAGACGTATGTGGCAGACGTATGGGGCCATTTCGCCGATATACACCTTACTGTCGGGGACGACAGCACAGGCCTAGTTATTATTAGGGCTGCATTAAATGGAAAAAACATGCCATATTCGATAACTATGTTGAATATTGTGATATTATTTCAATATTTTGATGAAAACTCTGTTCTGCAGAAAGAGCTCCTGTATTTTCAAAATGAACAAATTAAGAAACAGGCGACTTTCAACACATTTGTATGGCCAGCTCCAGCGGATACATGCTTTAAACACTGTCAGATGTAAGACATATATTTTGCAGATTCTTCAGATATGGATATTGTCAGAGCAGATATTGCGATACCGATAATTTTGCAGCCCTATTTATAATTCCATCATATTTCATCAAATATTACTTCAAGCTTTTTAAAGTTACTAGAGAGTGTTGTTTCCAGTGTTTTCACAGGAGAGTTTCATGAAAGTTTATTAGTGTATTTTGGAAGCTCTCAGATTAAAGGGGCTGTGGACGATTCTCGGATATTGAAGGGGGCCACTCTGCTTTAGGATATTGTACCACTTACTTCACCATAAAACAGTTTTCTGGCAAACATTTCTGATTTCACTGGCAGAGTAATACAACTATTATGCACTGACTAGTTGCAAATACATTGTACTGGCCTATTTGTGGATATTGTACCAATACAATGTGCCTGCAGATGAGTGAAGGGTGTGGTAGGCAGGTGGCAGGTTTTAAAATAGCTTTACACACTAATGCTGTTTAGATCCGGGAAGTAAACTTTTAAACTCTACTGCTGTTAGTGCAGGAAGTCAAGATGTTGCCTTTCAGAATAAAATATTAAAAATGTTGATTGTGGCCAGGTTCATAACAATGTAATAGGTGCTTGTATATGGGCCTACAGTAAAAACATGGGCCCAGTAGATTTCTTTTGACATGCGAACTCATTTGGCAGTTTGCTGAATCGTTAACACTGCTGTTTCTAAGCAAGAAGGTTGTGGGTTCAGTTCCTGGACCAAGTGACTGGAGTCTGCCTGCCCTCCCCGTGTTACTGTGGGTTTTTTGGCTTAACATGAGAGTCTGAAAGTGAATGTCCCATAGTGAATAAGTGTATGTCTTTATGTCAGCCCTGGCCATTGTCCAGGATGTACCCTGCTTAAGGTCCATAGTGGTGTATGTGAGGTTTAGTATGAATGATTTGAGTCTTTTCTGTGAACTAATTACTATCACTAATTCAACTCAGTTTATTTCAGAGGGTGTAGATCGTAGATGAAAGCCTTTGCTAAAGATAATTAAATTCATTAGTGAACATTGCTATAAAGAGCGGATTAATGTAACTGAAGGCATAGTTATGTCTTGGTTTGAGTTGGGTTCATAGGCGTCAGTGTGTGTCTCTGTGCTTATTGTAGTGGTTTAGAGTATCTCAAAGCCAAACCTTGAATCATTTTTAGAAGCCAGTAACAAAGTAAATAAACAGATAAATAAACATAATTTAGAAAGGGCCCAAAACTCTCAATAAAACGATAACGACACGTTTATTATGACAAGCACCAAAACAGGAAGTAGGCCTACCTAACTTTCTGTTGAAGTGACGATGCTCGAGGCCCTGCCCCCGCTGCTACCTGAGCTCCTCGCGCACCTGAGCCTCAGGTAGACTTCAGCTCGTGACCTGATCAGATCAGAGGACAGGACCAGGACAAGGACCATATAGGAGCGAGAGGCCATGGCGGAGTCCCAGCTCGTGGTGATGGACGACGAACACGTGAACGAGAAGATCCCGGAGTCACGGCCGGAATTTTACTACAGCGAGGAGCAGCGCGCGGCGCTCGAGCAGCTGCTGCGGAACGGCGACGGCGCGTTCAAGATGCGTCTCAAAGAAGACAATACTAAAGACTTCCTGTCCGCGCGAGAGGTCAAGACCCTGCGGAACACCTTCCAGGAATACGACACGGACAGTGACACCGAGGTGGTCCAAGAGCGCACCAAGGGCTCGAGCAGCGCGGACTCCGGGGTGCACTCCACCTACTGGCCCCAGATGTCCGACACTGAGGTCCCGGCGCTGGACATCGGCTGGCCCGGGAGCAGCGGCCTGTACAAGGGAGTCACGCGCGTGCACGTGTACACGCACCCGCCCAAAGAACACGGACCCCACATCAAACAGGTGGTCCGCAAACTCATCCAGGACGCGCACAAGGTACGCGCATCACATCATTAACACCTGAATAATACCAATGATAAGAGTGAGTGATATTCTGTTTTTACCAGCCGTACATCAGTCTACTCTGATACGGTGGTGTAGCTGGTGTAGTTTTTATTCTAATAAACAGATACAGATCTTTAGGCCTTTACGTTTAGTGGTTGGTTTGGCTCTGGGGCCATGGCTCGTATTGGGTTTAATCCTAGACCCAAACTATACACTACTATAGGCTACTGGATTGTATGCAGATGTATTTTTATTAGGCCCATCAACAGTATTATGCCAGATTAAACAGCTGATGTATTCATTACATACATGTGTGTCAACATCCCGGTAGAGTCAGTATCTTACTTCATCCTCATGTGACTGACCGGGGCTTAGATAGTCTGTAAAATAACACTGTTTTTGAACTTCAGTAGAAGGGCGTCCTCATTAGATCATTCTTGGTTTAGTGTTTGAGAACTGGTCTGTCAGATTTACATAGATATAGATAACATTCACCATTTAAACATTCCTGTAGTAAGATTCATATTTATTTCCAAAGGTGTTTATTACATTATTGTTATATCAGCAAACAGCCCTGTTGTAGAGATGTGACTGAACAATGGAATGAGAGGATTAATGATAGACCTTGGCCTTCACAAGTAGCTGTACATTACAAAACCTCATTAAAACTAAATCTGCTATGGTTATATAACTGAATATTAATTTGACCTTAGCAAGAGAGTCTGTAACCGTGAACGAGAAAGTGACGATATCTGTACAAACTGAAACCACTTGAGAGAAACTACACACCTTTTCACAACCAGGACATGACACTTATCAGATCCTCTCACACTCACTGACCTACTTGGCCAACAGCATGTAATTGTCCAAAACGATGAACCGGATTGGCCGCCGGGGATCATGTGACTTTTGTAGCGAAAGGAAGCCGACCCCCGAGACTCTGTATGTGTTTCACTCTCAATGGCCACTTTATTAGGTAGCTCTATGTATTACCTTATTGTAAAATCACCAATCACCAGAATGAAAAAGAAATTGTAGGTTCGGTCAGAGGTTCCCAAACCTTTCAGACCGGGACCCCCAAAATAATAAAGCCTCGGGACCCAGAAGGAGTTAAAAAATCCAAATGTGCAAAAGTAGGCCTACTGACGTGATGCTTTTACAGTACTCTAGAGTTATGACTAACATCAAGAAATCAATGTAAAAATCAAGATTTACTTATTTTTTAAATCATCTTGTGACACCCAGTTGGAGCTTCGCGACCCCCACTTTGGGAACTTCTGGTTTAAGTGCCCTTGAGCCTGGAGTGGCAATCCTGTGGGTTAAAATGCCTTGTTGATGTCAGGGATCAGAGTTTGGTTTGAGACTGGACCGTTTTAGCTCAGTCGGTAGAGTGTGCGGCCCATGTTCAGAACCTACAGTGATCGCCCCGGCCCTCGTGAGTTCACATCTGACTCACGACAGTTTACCGAATGTTACTCCCGATCTTCTCCCTGAATTTCATTCTACTGTCCTCTCAAATAAAGCTGAAAAAGCCACACCAGGTTTACTTTATTACTACCTGATAAAGTGACCAGTGACCGTACATAAAGTTCTCCAGGTCAAAGGTCCTTATAGGCTTTAAAAGTGATTAGTATAACATTTACAACAGGTCTGGGTTGTTTTATTACTGTTCAATGCAAAGTGTATTTAAAATGAGTCACCTGTTTTGGCATTGATCAAATATGGCCCATCGGATTTTGAGGAACAGGTTGTGACAAGCTTAGCACACTTTGAGGTACGGTATAGCGGGCGTCACGTCCAAGAAAAGCTCATCGGGGACTTTACTATAGGGCTGGAGTGTGCAAAGGTGTTCACGAGAAACGGTTAAAAATTACAAAATGTTCCATGCCAAGACTATTTTGGTCACATGCCCCAAGCAAGATTCAAGTGATCAAACAGGATCATATTTCTGCAACCCGCAAATGTGTAGGATTTCATGTGTGTTTGTTCTGCTGGTTTTTAAAGGGATAGTCCTCTTTCAATGGGAACCCAGAGGTCTTGATTTAGACCTGGTATAGTCCCCGTTAATACTTTTGGTTTGTACCTGATTTAGTCCTGAAGAACTTTGGAACTGAACTGGTTTAGTCCTGATCTTGAGTTAGGCCTCTTCCAATGGGAACCCAGAGGTCTTGGTTTAGACCTGGTATTGTCCCCGTTAAGCTGGTTTAGACCTGATTTAGTCCTGAAGAACTATGTAACTGAACTGGTTTAGTCCTGGTCTTGATTTACGCCTCTTTGAATTCAATGAAATCATACTTTTTGTGGTACTTGGTGTGGAAAAGAAGCATTAAGAACCATTGCCATAGAGACTGTGTTGGTGGAAGAAGAGCCTCATCACTAATAATAGAGTAACCTTTTCAATAAATTGTACCAGGTTGGGAATCAAACCATCAACCTTCCAGTTAGCTGACATGACTGAGCTACTTTCTGAACTTGTACTACTCGGTTTGGTTGTAGTTAGTTGTAAAAGTGTTTTTCCATTGGCCCCAGTAGCAGTCATACAGTTTATTGCTCGTTATGTTAACAGTGTCCAAGCAGGTTTATCCAGTGCCACCTGTGGAGCTTCCTCTTTGTGTTCATTAATGCTTTTTAAATAAGAGAGTAAACGCTGTACTTTTACCTCCAAAGATCAAACTCTAGGGGTTTATTTTAGGGAAGGAACAACATGATTTTTCCTGTATTGCAGTTTTGGGACTTCCAGGAATTTTTTTGTGGACATTGACACTTTAGGGGATGTACGCAAGAAAGTTAAACAATGACTCCAAAGATTGCAATATGTGGTTTACTTTCAGGTTGGCTCAAAGGACATTTAGTAGGTTTTTCCCACAATTTCATCATTGGTTGTTGGCTGCTCACGTCTTTATGTCTGTTCATGCTAATCCAACAGACTCAGTGATGTTGAGGTCAGGTTTGTGGAGCTAAACCAGGCGAAGATAAGAAGGGTTATATCACCATGGTAAGATACTGTTGAAATCCTCAATGTCTAGCCCAGGGGTGGGCAAACTGCGGCCCGGGGGCCACATGCGGCCCTTTGGGTTTTTTAAACCGGCCCTCCAAGCATTTTCTCATATTTTTTAAATGATAAAATATTGCCAATTTCTCACTCACGTTGTTATAACCGGCAGTAACCAGTTAACTCCACATGTGTTTTCACTGAGGTCTGATCGAAGGCTGTATGTCTCATTTGTCAGAAATGATTGCAGTTTACAAAGAATACAGTATCAGCCGGCCCACTTGGCACATTTTTAAACCCCATGTGGCCTTTGAGTCAAAAAGTTTGCCCACCCCTGGTCTAGACGATGATCATGATGAGGGAAAAATCATAATAACACAATATATAGTATTAGTAGTAGTACTTTTGTGATATGTTGCAGGAATAGCTCCTTCAAAACCAAAACAACGACTAAACCAATTACAATTTTCAAAACACATTTTCATTCAAGGCTGATTAAATATGCCAGAATAAATACAATGGTGGTGCAGATATAGCGATAATTCATTGTGCAGCCCTCAATAAAAAAATGAAGAATTGCTCCTACATTTTGACACACAGCCCAGAAAACACACAGGTTACTCATTTTGAAACCATTTACCACTTTTCTTCACACTTGCCTGAGACATTTGCACAGTCGTGTAAACTGTATGCATGTTGTAACTCTGCTATGGCACACTATCACTAACTAGATTCACGCTAGCTCAACAAAAATGACTATGTTCCAGGAACGTACAGTAAGAGTTCTTTATTGTTTGTTAAGAGATCATTTCAGCTGTGCCAGTGTTCTCTTGCTCAGACTAATGGGTCCACAGATGATATGTCTGATGACTGTGATGTCAGCAAACTCCACACAAAACATGCCCCAATTTCCTCCATTGCTGGTGTCCTGTGAGCGGCTTGGCTACATGTTTTTACAAAGTGACTAATGGCAGTGGTTCAGCTTTTTAGGACATTATATTCACTGCTTCACAACATGTTTGTTGAATTAAGTCTATATATACTTCAGTATAAACCCATATGCCTATAGACAGCTGCAATTTAACAAGATACATGGAGAGACTAACATTTTCTGTAAAGTTGACTATAAATACACAACCTTTACCACTTAAAGGGACAGGCACTAATACTTAAAAGATTAGCTTATTTGGTTTTCCTTTATGACTACAAAAAACAATATTATATTATAGCTGAGTTCTTGTTCATGCTCTATTGATCAGTAAACCCAGGTTCTGTATATTGGTTTTGACAGCTGTCTGCATGGATTTGTCTAGCTTGATTACACTCAGCTAATCATTTTTATAACTTTTTTGGTAGAAAGTACATTTTTAACAAGCCTTATCAACATTTTTATTTGAACATCACTGAAATACCGCGAGGATTTTGTCAGTGCCACCCGTGTGGACATGGTCAAACCCAGAAAACACAAATTACAAATAAGGTAGTGTCCATATTCCAGGAAGTATTTCTTTTATTTAGAACGTCCTGAGTTAGATAATCTCCTGAAAGTCTATTGGAGACACTATCATCCTTCAGCCCATTGTCTGTTTTGCCACGTCATCATGATGAATACAGGGTGGATTGAAACAGGCCGCAACACGTTATTGTTGCTGGAAACGTGTGTGGTTTAGCTTCTTTTTTTTGCAATATCAATTATTTTGGCTTCTACAGTATTGAGAAATGGAATAAAGAGCCAAATGACTGACATTATTGTCCAATACCACATAATGCACCGTGAGCAAGAAATCTTACCATTTTGACATTGGCCAATTGTCCTGGCTTCTAGTGAGTAACTATATTTACCTGGTTTAGCTTCACAAATCTGATCTCAGCATCACCGAGTCTGTCTGGGATTAGCATGAAGAGACAGAAAGATATGAGCAGCCTACAACCACTAAATAACCTGCATGTGACTGGATTTAGATGTTTCTTTCACTTTGCATTTTGTAAACTAATAAATATTCACTAAATAAATTTAATATTTCAAAGATATGTCTAAAAGCTGTATGTAAAAAAAAAAATCCACAGTTTTGCAGTGTTTCCGATGAGTTTTCCATTGGATTGTTTAAAAAAGGCATGGTTTGAACTGCGCCTAAAGCATTAGTAATAATTGCTTCTCCAGCAATGGGAGTCGTTGGAGCAGGTCTGAACATGCAGCCTCTGCCCTGAATGTCAACTTCACATCCAAACACATATCAAACTCTTAAGCTGACCTCGGTGGTATGCTAACTATAACTTGACCTTGTTAGAGCTTGTAACATTGTATTCTTACAGAAAATCCTTGTAAAACGTGCTGACTATGTTTTTTGAGTAGTCTGTTGTCCATGTTTGGTGAGTCAGTTTTTAAATGTATGTTTTTAGCCAATGTAAGAGGTCCCTGGCATGATCATGAAGCTGTTAAAGACCACGGTTTGAGACGACCATGGCGTAACAAGTAGTTATTTAGGTTTTTGTTGGGTTTCTATAATGATCTACTGCTTAATGGATATTTTCTCTTTATCAAGCCGTTCTGTGTAAACCCTGGGGGTGGCAGTTTGTAACTAGGGACAGTGGCACATTAAAAATCACTTAAATCCCCCTTTTCCTCCATTTATTATTAGTTTTTATCTCACGATGGTAAAGAGACCTAAACCAGTTCAGGGGTAAATGCTACACAAATTTCCTTCTGGATCAATAAAACCTTGTTTCCTTCCATCTTTGAGTTATCTTATTGAACAGGCCGAGAATCAAACCATCAAACATTTAACAGGTTTTATTGCAATTAAAATTGGGCTGCACAATATATCGCAAAATTATCATTATCGCGATATCTGCTGTTGCAATATCGGTATCGTAAGAATCTGCAATATATCGCAATAATGACATGGTCTTAAATCTGACACAAGTATTTTTCCATCGGAGCTGAGCATAAAAAATGTGTTGAAAGTATACTTTAATACATTATAATACATCACCTTCCTCCTTCCACTCAAAGAACTGATGAAACCCCAAGAGCGAAAAGCCTTATTTAGTCTGATATAGGCCCCACACACAGTATAATGACACGGCAGGAGGCAGCAGCTAAAGTCACTCCATCAGCAAGGATTACTTGTAAAACGAGATGTGATTACGCGCCTGAGTGGTTTCAATTTGACTTGTTTTCTATAATGAGAAAGTTAAACAAGGAAGAAACAAGGAGGTCTAGGAGGAATTAGAGATGTCCTTCAGAATGAGGTTAGTCACGAAAAATACATAAGCAATAATTCAGGACACCTGTTTTAGCATGAGTTATTATTTTTGATCCAAGTTGTGGTAAAGAGAATAAGAGAGAATAAACCAGTTACTTTCTTCAGTATTGTATCATATTTCTGACTATCTACGGATGAAATTGTGGCTGCTTGGTGTGGGATAAGTTAGCGGCCTTCTGGGACTTGAATGGGGTATTTGTGTTGTGTTCATTCTGAGGGGCGGTACACCCTAAGGCAATTACTAGGGCTGACATTCAAACTTATACGTTACGATTGCAACTATTCACTCTTAAATTCACTATAGGCAATTTAGAGTTTCCAGTTAGATTCTTCCAACTTCAACCTTCAACCACATAATCCGTGAGATGCTCAGTGATTAGATCCTTTATTACCTGTTGTAACAAACAAATGAGTGCTGGCAGTGGCATCTAGACATCGGCTCCTCTTTAGAACATTTATATGATTAATGTGATTGATAGCATTGTGCTTTCTGTGAAGGCACATTAAAGCTGCTGACAGGCAAAGCTATAGTTTGAAGGTTTCTGGGATGCGAGCCAATAACAACTGACTTTTCAGAAATGGTTCATCACATGTTTCAATTTACAGTTTAAGTATGGCCAGATACTGCTTGAGAGCTCAAATGATGTCACGCCAAGCCGATCGATGTAGGCATGTACTGTACATATGTTGAAGACAAACCTGCTGAAGTTCATAACCAAGCATCAGAATGAAGAAGAAGTGAGCGGCAGGTCTGTGGGCAAAATTGCCTTGTTGATGCCAGAGGTCAGCGACTGGTTTGAGACATCTTTATCTCAAGATAACCACTCATTACATCAAGGTCTGCCGATTTCTGAACACACAAGATTACAAAACATGAAGCAGGTGGGCCACAGCAGCAGAAGACCCCACTGGGGGCAACTTTATTTTACAGTTTACCTAATAAAGTGGCCAATGATTGCAAGTTAGTTAGAATTGATGAATCAGTATTTTATTACCAAACAGCTTTGACCCCATTTTTCCATTGGCTAATTATCTCTATTGCAGTTTTGAAATAACTTTATTACATAGAATGGGGGTGGCACTTTTCTGAGGTTAAGAACAGAGGCGTGTTTGGCAAGAAATGTAAAAGGAAAGTTAGTATCCATAGTACAAACGAGCTGTTGGTTTTGTCTGTGGCACTATGGCTAATCTGATTACTATCATTACCAAGTTATTATTAGTAATATTTTGAGTTGTTGCTGTGTCAGGCATCTTTAAAAGTTGGCATCAATGTAGAAATGCATGTTGGTTTTGGCATCCAAACGGTAAATGGAATTGTTGGGTTGCTGGTTCTCATACCCTCAGATCGGGGGCAGGGGCCAGAATTCTGTATTAACTCTATGGGATTTCTATAAGAAAGATCCACAAATGTTGAATCTGATCATTTTTAAGTCCCATTACCCCCCGTATCTGTCCAAACACACACAAAACAGTAATTTTCTATTTATTGAGTTATAGAATGTTGTGATGTCACCTGCAACCCATCCATCCATTTTCTTCCGCTTGTCTGAAACCGGGTCGCGGAGGCAGCAGTCTAAGCAGGGAACTCCCGCCTTCGACCACTGCCTGATCCACATTGCACCATGGTACCTCCCGTGGGTGGTGGGTCCACGGGAGGGCCTGACAGC
>JAVQKC010032238.1:0-12768 GCA_036025475.1 Philypnodon macrostomus | reverse complement strand
TATAAAAAACAGGACTAAACCAGGTCTAAACCATATAAAAAACAGGTCTAAACCAGGTCTAAACCATATAAAAAACAGGGCTAAACCAGGTCTAAACCATATAAAAAACAGGGCTAAACCAGGTCTGAACCATATAAAAAACAGGGCTAAACCAGGTCTGAACCATATAAAGAACAGGGCTAAATCAGGTCCAAACCATATTAAAAACAGGGCTAAATCAGGTCCAAACCATATAAAAAACAGGACTAAACCAGGTCTAAACCATATAAAAAACAGGTCTAAACCAGGTCTAAACCATATAAAAAACAGGGCTAAACCAGATTAAACAGACAGAAATTGCCCAAAACAAGTGCACCTAATAAAGTGTCCAGCAAATGTGTTGGCTTTCCTTCTGCCTGTTAAATCTGCTTCACAAAGGAGACAAGTTGGTTATATTGGGTTACAAAAACAGCCCAGTGGCCATGTATAAGAGCAGTTAATGTGCATGGCAGCCATATAGCCCACACCGTGACTCATAGGCGGTGGATCTTTGGGGCTTCCTCAGGGGACCTATAGGCCAAAGCCATGGGTCCAGCTTGGGTTGCACTCCTCCTTTCATGAAGACTGACGAGAGAAGCCCCTGACATAAAAAGTCAAGCCACCACTGGGTATAGGGGCTTGTAATTAGCAATTAGCGAGTTGTTCCAAGATTTTACTCCTGCCCGGGCCAAAACCACAAAATGTTCTCTAGTTTATAATACTGAGGCCTGGGCAGCAGAAAATGCCCATGTGGGGAGCCATATCATAGACAAGGTGAAAGCTCTTTTGGGCAAGACAGTAAAATTTATGATAAGATAATGACCCAGAGTGAACTGCTCCCGTCCACACTTCAAAGTACAGCAAGAGCTATTCATATCCATGTCAGATTTAATGTGGACGTCTGCAGCAAAAACACCTCACATTCACATGTGTGTTGTTGTTCACATGTGCAATTGAGCATACGTGCATTTAAGCATGTCAGCCTACTTACTGTATGTGTGTGTGTGTGTGTTCACAGGGTCTAAGCATGTCTTCTTCATCTCTCCATGCCTCACGTGGCCCAGCCCAGCAGAAAAACCCCAATACTTTGAGACCAGAAAGAAAAACAGAACTTTTTGGATGAAAGTCTTCTGGTCAAGCCTTCCTTTTTTATTTTTTTGGTAATTATTATTTATAGTCAGCACATTGATAACGCCCCAACACAAACACTGCAGGGCATCATTCATTTCTGTGCGCGCTGATGTTGCCGTACCACAAATTGTTCAGACCACCGGCCAGAGCCCAAAGCCCCATAACTCAATGTCAAAGAAGAGGGAAAAAGCTCCAGTAACACGCCACTATACTCCAAACTTATTTTAAGGATATTGCCTCCAGGGACCAAGTGCATCCTCACTGGGTTTGACAGCACAAGGCAAAGGGGGGATTTACTTTAGAACTGGTTTTGGCTTGGCTTAGTCATTAACACAATTTATTTTCTGATTTAGCCCTTGTCAATGCTCTGTATAATTGTCACATATACCTGGTTTTGACTTTGGACCTGATTTAGTCCTGGTTTAGACATGGTTTAGATTTGGTTTACACCTGAATTTGTCCTGATTCAGGTATGGTTCATACATGGTTTGGACTTGGTATATATCTTAGTCCTGGTTGAGATGCGGAGACTTGGTTTAGACCTGATTTAATTCTGGTTTCTGGTGGAGAATTGAGCTGGCTTACATTGAAGAATCCTTTCTGGTTTGACAGGCACAAGGCAAAAAGGGGATCCTGGGACATCTGAATTTACAGTTATTATAAGCCACAACCCAAAGCAACAGCAGTGGACTCACTTCATACAAGACTATTTATACTCACTCCTGCTGCTCTTCCCTCTCCCTCACCACTGCTTCCCATTGTGTGTCACTTACCCAGCATTCATGATTATCTGTCTGCTTTGGAGTTAGATAGAATAGAATAGAATATATATATATATATATATATGTATATATATAATACTAGGTCTGAACCAAGACTAAGATTGGTCTAAACTAACCCAAACCTAAGCTGGTGGTGTACACCAGGACTAAACCAGGTCTGGACTGGGGCTAAACTAAGTAAAAGAAAAACTAAACCAGGACTACATCAAGTTTAAACCAGAACCATACCAGGACTTAAACCAGGTGTAAACTCAAATTACTCAAATTGTCCTCTGAACACATTTATGTCGAGCAATACTAAGTCACCTCTTGGTCTAAATACTACAGACATCCAAAAAACTGAAAATGTAAGGATGTAGAAGACATGTGCCAGAAATATTTATAGTAGAGTAAGAAAGTGATGCTTTAGACACAATATAAATCACTTTGAATATCTGGTACACTTTGTGAAATTTAGTGGGAAGGATTTTTAGAGAAATGTAAACACAAGCTGCTATCACATTCATTACTTCGGGAGTAGAGCTGCTGGACTGAAGAAAGGCTCCATGAGCCATTACCCAAAAGAACTAGAAATGAGTTGTTGAACATGTGTTATTCCTATTTAAATTTTAATAGAAAACCGTTCATCCAACATATAAACCATAAAACACTTCCCAAAATGTCAGGCTTTATCATGCAACTATCATCAAATTACACTAAGAGTTGGACTGTTACCAATTTGGATTTACCCTAACCTATGGCTCCACCTTGTGGCTGTCCAAAATAATTACTTCAGAAATATTCAGTAAGTTGTACTACTGATCAATTTGATCATTTATTTTCATATTAATTTCTTGATCCTCCTATTTAATGTGTTCTGTTTAGTGACAATGAAGTGTTTTGTTTTGATTACAATTATTGTGCACAGTCTGTGAGCTCTTTCTCTAATCATCAAACTCACAAGAAACAGTCTGAGAGGTAACACATCTAAGTATTATTCAACATCCTACAGTAAGTTACAAAAGACACACTATTGCTGACTGTTCACATTTAAAGCTGTTAAGCAGGTAGATTCATTTGTGAACGTTTGTAGTAAAATACAATCAATTATTGCAGACTGTAAAAATGAAGTTAGTTTAGTGTATGTAGAGTGACAGTGGCTTCCTGTCTTCACAGATTTAAGTGATTTTGATAAACCTGATGATCTCTTATTCCAGTAGTGGGTTGTATGGTACTCTGGGCTCATCTTGAGTGACAAACACCAGCACTTTGGCCACGAACGTGCTGACCATATTGTGGCGCCTCAGCCTCAGCTCCAGAGATAGCTCAAAGTCCTGGGGTTGGTTGATGAGTTTTGCCACAGACATGATTCCTCCGGTGGGCGAGCGCTCAGTCTTGAAGTAACCTTTCTCGTTCCCCACCGTTATAACAGTCTGGATGTCGTCTCCCGCCAAAGTCTGGGATGAGCTCATGCGGAAGATGTTGGTGAAGACGGGGATGTTGGTGGGGAAGGTGAGGTAGTAGTGGGTTATTCTCAGGGGCAGGGCCAGGCAGTCAACAGACTCATTACAAAGCAAGCGTTCGCAACGACTGTGAAAGAAATGGGAAGTGGGGAGCAGGGTTGGGTCAGAGCAAAAGAAGCATAAAAATAAAAGAGTGTGAATTGAATTGGTCGTGCATGGCATGCAGTGGAGGGTCACAACATCAGAAGCATTTCACTAACAAGTGCCCTCAGTGGATTCATGCAAGATTTTCATTGTGCCTCCTATTTAGAAACTACTGGAGTGCAGCCAATCACAATAGTCTACCATGTGCATTTTTACAGCTATCATGCTACAACTTACTGCACAAACCGAACATGCACAGCCTTTGCTCATTCGGATTTGTAAGAATGAGTTTAACAAGCGTTTATATTGTGAACGGATGACCTGATGAGCGTGATGTAACCATATGAAACACAGGCTAACCTCTGATTTTCCTTGTTTTTTTTAAACGTATCTTAAACTCTGTGTTTCAGTAAAACCTGATTATATCTGTGCTTGTGTGTTTTGGTTGTACTCACGTTTCTCCTACTTTGCGGTAATTTGCGGGACAATCAAAAGACAGACATCTGAATCCTCCCTGGACATTGAAGCAGCTCTGGTTCTCTGAGCAAGTGTGTGTCGCTGTCACACATTCATCAATATCTGAGCAAAAGAAATGTATAAGTGTCTATGTGTATTTTATATGTTATTAATAAAATCAAACTTAATGTAACATGAGAAAAGACAAGGAAACATTTATTTGACTCAGAGTGGGGAAATAGCATTTAATAATATCTTACCTTGACAGCTGCGGCCATTAGGGGCCAGTGTGTAACCACTGACCGGACAGGAGCAGTGGAAACTTCCAGGAGTGTTCTGACAGCGATATGAGCATATGTGGCCACCAGTGGGCAGCGCGCACTCATCAATATCTGAAAATGTAAAGAAAAGGAAGTGAAATGAGACAATATGATACTGTATGTATATCGAGACTGTGTTTTACCTTCACAAGTTATGCCATCAATGTCACTGAGTTGGTAGCCTCTGCGACAATAACACTGGTAGGAGCCATAGACATTTGCACACTCCTGACTACAAGGGTTGGCTTCACATTCATTCAAGTCTACAAAAGAAATATCATAACAGTAGGAAATGTAAAATCATAAAAGGCTTGTTTTGTAGTTCAGTACTTTGAATATTGTGATATGCATTTAATAATAGAGGTAATTATACAATCCATCGCTTACCATCACAGTTCCTTCCATCAGCCGCCAATTTAAAGCCTGTTGTACAGCTACACTTGTATGAACCAGGAGTGTTTTCACATTTGTGAGCACACAGACGACCAGGGTAATGCCTGCATTCATTTACATCTAAAACACCACATTCAAGGGGCAGAGTTGAATGTCTAAACTTATATCCTGATCGACAATACCAGGAAAACATATGAAATCGCTTACCTTCACAAACTCGGCTCATGCTGTTGAAGATGTAGCCAGGCTCACACTCACAGCGGTAGGAGCCCACCAAGTTAATACAACCATGACCCTGACATACGTTTTCAATGGTCTTGCACTCATCAATATCTACAATAAAATAATATATTAGTATATATTTCAAGTGGGCTTTAGTCTGTTTACGCTTGTTTGAAGAAGATTTAATCCACACCAATGCAGCGAGTGCCCTCTTCGTTGAGGTGGTATCCTCGCCCACAGTTCACTGAGTTCCTCTGACAGATGTAGGAGCCAACAGTGTTGATGCAGAGGTGTCCTCTAAGACATGGTCCCGTCTGGGTCACACATTCATTGATATCTGAAGAAAGCATGGGATGTATGATCAGTTTATTTACCTATGTTTGACACACATGTATATTACCTGTACTACTTACCAATGCAGCTGCCAAGAGCGTCCTGGATAAATCCAACTGCACATTTCACTTTGGGAAGACAGCGGAAAGAGCCCTGAATGTTTAGGCACTCAAACGCTGGACCACAGTTATGAATGCCCGTCTCACACTCGTTTATATCTGAGGAATTACAACAGTAATCAAAATGTTATCTATAATGTGAAATTATGTGGACACAAGTAGTATGACTTTTTTAATTGATTCCTTTATGTTTGGAATATTTTATTCATTTGAATTAATCAGACATCAGATTTTGAATTGTGTCTTTGTTTGGTACTTACTCTTTGTATAGCTAAAATTGCATAATAAAGTCATAGTGAGAGCTAAAATCTGATTTTATATAGTGTGTGGGGACTTTTAAAGGTCTAAAGGTCTGTGACGTTTTCATTAAATTGCTGCACATTAGTATTTTAACTTTTAGACACTGGAGACTATGTTTAGTATGTGTTTTGACTCATGCTGCATATCAGAATTTCTATGGGATGATTATAAAATATCAATTTTTATCCACAGAACTGTACCTTCACAGTTGTTGGTGTCAGTGAGCTCGTAGCCCGTCCCACAGCTGACCTCTCTCTGACATCTAAATGACCCCACTGTGTTGATACAGCGCTCTCCTGTGCGACAGTTACTGGACCCCAGCAAACACTCGTTTATATCTGTCAGAAGACCAGACACGGACACATACAGTAGTTATACATGAACTATCACACAAAACATACAGGTATTTATAAACAAACAATTTACAATATACCATCACAACTCTTTCCATCTGCTTTGAGTTTATAGCCTTTGAAACAGCCACACGTGTTGTTTGCCACACACTGATCAGCACAAACTCCTACAAAATAAAAGTTAGTTAGCTATTCTATCCATCTTCAAAAAAATGTTAAATGCCTTCGACACTCTACCGTTGCATTGGTCTGATAATACTGAGTTGTCGCCATTGTCTGTGGTTTCATCTTTGTTCAACACTAAGAAAAACAGTTAGGGTTACACATTACATTGAGACATATACATTTTCGACAAATTCAGACTCAAACTAGATGCCCATCATTTCTCTATATGTGAATGTGAAATAATAAATTGTTGCCCTCCTTACACTCATTTTGCCCGTTGTCCGTCTGGTTGCTGTGGGCCCCAGCCACGCAGCAGGCCCGGGACACCAGACCACACTGATAACTCACAGAAAGCTTATGGTCACAGGGCAATCCTTGCTCCTGTAGGGCCTTTCCCACCAGACAGCAGTCACAGCACATCTACAGGACACAAAACAGCAAGTTGTCATAACTTTGTTGAGAAGACATCAAAACGGACAGAACTGCATTGATATCAAAGCCAGGCAGACTTACAGAATTTCCCCTTTAGGCTAAAATATACCCAGTCAATCATTACATGTCAGTGTCTGTAAGGAATGTGAAAATGCAGCATTTAAGGCAATAACTATCTTATAATAAGGACTAGTGCTTAGAGTTTAACAGTCTAAGTAATCACTGTGCTCATCTACTATTGCACATGCTGTTGATATATAGATATAGCAAGGTTTACACATCATCAGGGTGCCATTGCACTTAGGTGACAATATTTCTTTGCATCATGTGAAGAGGGCTGAAGGCTGAAGCAAGAACACGTGTATTTATGTTGATTTTGTCAGTTCCTATGTAATCTATTGTATGTATTGTTTTACATTGGTATCATCATTTATAACTCAATCACTATACAGAGAACCGCACTGGGAGATCAAGTCAACAAAAAATCCTCGAGACAGGAGTAAATTTATAATATATCAAACACTCTCCATTCTTCCAGAGGGTGGCATGTCTCGTCCTGTTCACAGCACGGTCGGTCTGCTAGGCCCTGTTATCTCAACCCAAATCTTACCATAATCAACAATGGTATGAAGTTTCTCCTCATGTGGAAACAGATTTATGTCTCAATTTTTTCATTATTATATTCTGATTTAATCTTTTAAAAAAAAACTTTATTCCTACAAATATAATAATAATAATTATTATTATAATAACAATAATGATAATAATAATAATAATAATAATCATAATAATCCCCACACCCACATGACTGCACATGTACCTTTGTAGTCTTGGTGTCACATGTGTTGGTGAACAGAGAATCACAGGCTCCTTCACTCTTGGCCGTGTTGATGCCGGTGCTGCACCGAGTATCCTCCAGGACTGACAAACAGCACTGTTCCCTCACAATCCTGCCAAACAAGAGAAGACACACACTCTAACACTGTTTTATTACAATGAATTCCACAGTCAAATTTGTAGAGTTACTGACTAAATCCAGACTGCAGGCCTAATCATCTGTGTTTTTGTACAAACCTCTATTTATATTGATATAAAAGTGGGCAAGAAAGTGGGCAGAGGCATGTACAATATGACTTTGAGAATTGAGAATATTGAATTATTTTTGGAAGTCAGCCATTTACAACATAGAGTATATCTTTTCATGTAGCCGTATATGGGGTGATGGGGTACTAGAAAATACCATTTTGCAGAATAAATTTGGTTCAAGTTAGAATGAACAGTCCACAGTAGGTTAAATCTTTTAGTATCCTGCAGTGGACAGGGGTTTGTGACTGGGGCCTAGTCTGGATCTGTTTCAGTGTGATTCTATGAGACATAGACAGCAGCCTCTCCTCCTGATTTCCAACAAAGCTCTTTATCAACATTTACCAGAACTTTCTGCTGTTCCTAAGTCTGAGATCCACGTCAGGCACACACCTCCTCGACAGAACCTTTTAAGGGCAGACTCATGCTCCTGTTTTTCTTTCTCTGCTCACTTTTACTTTCCCCTTTGGTTTCTGAAGTAATCATTGAGATTTCCTGTTATTGCCCTCTATATCCACCTCTGAGGTATTTCCTGGGTTTGGAGACAGTCCCTCTTCTGACCCCCACTAACCAAACCCCCAAAAACCTACCCTTTCCCCCTCACTATATAATTTAGACAAATTTGGGATTGGCTATGGTGGCTCTGGTGAATGTGTTTGCCATCAACAGCTTGCTCTGGCTTATATAGGTCTGAACCTGTGGCACTTCACATTCTAGGGTTACCACCGGAGCCATCATTATCCCTTTATTATGGGTTTCCTACTCTCATGTGAAGTGAATAATGTGGCTGGGGGTTTAGGGGAGTAAGGTAAAGCATCTCCTATAAAGGTACAGCTTCTGTACAGAATGTGGTGTTATCAAGTGACAAAAGGTGCAGTAGTTGTTGAGCTGTGAATCTGAGTAAGCCCCCAGTGAGTGAACCTAAGCCTTAAGCCCCACTGGGACAGACCTGTGGTTACAGGCGGTTGAAGCTTACATGCATGTGTCTGAGTCTGACATCAGAGGAAGAGATGAGCAGTCTTCATTGTCTTTACCACGCTTCTGACCATCCAGACAGCAATCCTCAATTGAGATCTGTTCAGCTCCTAAAGAGAGAGAGAAAAAAAAGTGCTAACAGGTGATTTTATCACTGTTCATATATTTCTCCATAAGCCCATTTTAAGAGTGCTCATGCCAACACTGCAGCACTGTGTGCATGTCCTGTATGCATCATGTATTGTATCATGTATGTATTTCTTTATTTGTATATACTGAGCAAATACTGTTTTATCTTGTCTATAATCGTGTCCCGCATTGCCTAATCCCTTGATTGGTTGGGGACCACAAATTTAAATCTGTCTGGCAATTTGAAAGGCCTGAAGATATGTAGCCAAAAGACGATGAGATGTGTTGTTTGAGCACATCCAACTCTGTGCTACTGAGCACAGGTATTTAACCCTGTAAACAATATGCTCACTTTCAGATTAAAACCAAGGGCTGGGTCTGGCCACTGACGTTCTTAGTTATTGGCTGTGATATGTATTTAACCAATTCCTCAGTGTCTGGAATATAAGTCTTCACTTTCAGTAACCTTCACATGAAGAGTGTCAGCTGTGCAGTATAGGTCATATAGTCCATTTGGAGTGTAATACTTGATTGTTTATTTTCAAGTTTTCTGAACTCTAACAATGTAAAGGAAGTGAGCCATTATCCTAATAAGAAAGAAAACCATTACAAAAGTGGCAGCTACTGGTAAATGAAGGATGATTAACCAGGCAAGAAGCCGAGACAATGAAGTAGACAGCCACAAACTGACTCACTACTGACTCTGGACGTCTGCCACAGCTCAGAATCCTCTGGTGCAATAAACAGCAGGCTTTTCACATAGACCTAACAAAAAGCACTCCAAGTCCTTTTATGAATTTGAGAGCCACGGCTCTAACTCACAAGGGGCACTATCTATCAAGGACAAACATTAAATATGCCAGCCAATACAATCATGTCTGATGATGAGAAGACTGCAGATTCCAGAAAAAGCTTAATTCAAAAGTATTCCTCCCCAGAGACTAATAAACATGTTGTAAATGACACATGGATGTCACACTCTGTAGATGAATTATCTACACAGTAGCTGTGTTGATAACCACTATAACTCTAGGACTCAGACTCACCACTGTCTGCTGAGAGAGCAGACATATCCAAAAATATGTGGTTCAATTTGATCAAAATAGGCAAACCAGTTTGCCACAGTCATCCATCTCAGTGATGCATTGTCTGTCTGGATAAAGTTGATTTCCATCTTGGATAGCTGAGCTGGTTGAGAGGGCCATTGTGTCTTGGCAGGGAAGCACATGGCCTGCCTGCGTCTAGACGCCTCATGTAAACAAGTATTAATGAGCCCAGAAGTGGAGCTGTGCCGAGACAAAGTAGTTGGCCTGGGCCAGACATCACAAAAGCACTAAGCATCTTCTCTGTGAACCTCACTGAGCAGTTTGTGTATGTTTACACCACGACTCATAAGTCCTGTCACATAAAGCTAAATGTTGTGAACTTCTCACAAAAACAGGAACTATTATATTATTTTCAGCATGATTTTTACATTGGGCACCTTAGTGCTGATGCTCAATCTATAGCTGAGTGTGACCCCTTGTGAATATGACAGCTGAGGAGTCCTGCTGATTGTGACCAGCACCACAGTGACCCTGTGGACACTCAAGTATGACTCACACCCTAGTGTTCAGATCCTCTGGGCTGTTGCAGAAGGGCACATGCATACCAGGAGACCTGGCCTTGGACTCACAAACTGACTTCTCCTGACCATGGCAGTTGGCTTTTTTAATCATAATAGACATAAGCTGTCCGTGATAATGTCAAAAATCAAACACCAGCAGGACATTTGTTATTAGGCTAATTCCATTAATTCATTTTCCATTCATGTAGGTTCAGTCTAAACCATGAGGTTCTGAAGAGCACACAATATGAAGTGAGCTGGTATCACATGCCCAAACTAGTCCTAGTATGACATCACTCTCTTTGTCTGTTATCGTCTTAAAGTGTTGCATTTAGCTCAATGCTAAAACATTGTGTGTATTAGCTCTTAAACACAAGCTAACCTGAACAGTTATTGCATGTGTGTGTAATTACGGAGAGTGGCCAGTTTGGAACAGAAGCAGGTAACTTACCTTGAGTGAGGATGACTCCGAAGAAGCAGCAGAGCAGCACAGCCCGCGGACCCATTGTAGATAAACTCAGGTAAATAGAATAAAAGGATAATTCTGCCGTGCTCGTTAGCGTGTAGGCTGCACCACTATAACTATCTCCAGGAGTGTGAGTGAGACGAGAAGTGGATGTGATGGAGCTGAGCGAGGCGCGGTTTGAGCTGCGGGCGAGTGAGCGCCTCATTATGGCACCGGAGGGGGCGGGCTGGGGCCCCACCACTCACCCATTACTGCACTGTCTAACCTGGTACCAACATCGTGCATTTTGATGACTGATATGCATTGTACTAATTATTATGATTATTATTATTATTATTATTATTATTGATATTATTATTATTATTATTATTATTATTATTGATATTTTAATGTTATAATGAAAACTTTTTGCTAGTTAATAGGCTACTTTATTAGGGTGATAGTATAGGGCCTATCCTTAGTGTTTTGTATGCTACTGTACAGGATGAGCAGCACACATGGAAACTGTCATCTCATCAATGACATGATGGTGTTTTTCTGACTGTGACTAATGAGTGGACTGATTATTTCACATCTGGAGTTGGTTTGTGGGTAATTTATGTTTTGAATACGCACAGACTGTACCATCTACCTCTCCTATAAATATGAATCTTTATACTGATATATACAGTACGAAGTTGCACATAAAGAACTATACTTTATTCAGCCAGCTGGTCTGAATGGAAATACAGAAGGAAGATATTATGTCAGATCCATATCATTAAGATAAACTGTGCATTATAAAAAAAGATTTGTAGTAATTTCACCTATATTCAAGAATCGGAGAGGCCACACTTTCACACATGCCTAGTGTAGGCAGACACCCTAACACACACACATATGCACCAGACTTACCAAAATTGGCAAGAAGGAGATGAATAATTGCTAGACTGTATTATAAATGTTATGTACCCATGTGAGCCAGCCCTCTGCAAATTCAATCAGTCTACAGCTCTGGGCACAGTGACAGCAAGGTTAAATAATCCTCTAATCAAAACCATGTGTCTCCACTAGTCTTCAACATAGGCTATCACACAGACACTGAACTGGAGAGCTGACAATGGGGGCAGTAAAACAGTAAGTGCACGGTAAACACTGGTCGGTGATAAGCCAATTCTCTCTGATAGAATCTGTAAACTGGACCCTTATCAGTATTGTGTTTGTGTGTTCATGTGTTAAGTTAAATATACAGATGTGTAAATGTTTTAGGTAGGTCTGGAGACTATGGAATAGGTATGCCCACATCTCAATCCCAGACTCACTGATGTTAATCGATGTTATTTTTAGATTTTTAGAACCCGGGGGAAGACTAATAGATAGCATAGGCCAACTGCTTTATATATACCTACACACATCACTATCTTCTTAAAAGCATTTACTACAGCATTTACTGAATCTCTTAGGCTGTCCCAGAAACAGAATTCTTTCTCTTTTGGTAGTGGGGGTGACATGATTTGAAAGTTATGTCATCAAGTATAACCCCAGACATGTTTTGTGGTGTTGTGTTGTGTTGTGTGGTGTTGTGTGGTGTGGTGTTGTGTGGTGCTGTGTTGTGTGGTGTTGTGCTGTGTTGTGTGGGGTTGTGTTGTATGGTGTTGTGCTGTGTTGTGTGGTGTTGTGTTGTGTGGTGTTGTATGGTGTTGTGTGGTGTGGTGTTGTGTTATATGGTGTTGTGTTGTGTGGTGTTGTGTTGTGTTATATGGTGTTGTGTTGTGTGGTGTTGTGTTATATAGTGTTGTGTTGTATTATATGGTGTTGTGTTGTGTGGTGTTGTGTGGTGTTGTGTTGTGTGGTGTTGTATGGTGTTGTGTGGTGTTGTGTTGTGTGGTGTTGTATGGTGTTGTGTGGTGTGGTGTTGTG
>JAVQKC010032237.1:0-23252 GCA_036025475.1 Philypnodon macrostomus | reverse complement strand
CCCTATAGACTGAAAGAAGAATGCAGCTTTAGGGAATTTTCTAAATTTGGCAAAAACATTCTTCACAAACATCCAGACAAATCAAAAAAGCGATTAAGGTGCCCGTTGGTAATAGTTGTTGCAGACGTACGGGGCAGACGTATGGGGCAGACGTACGGGGCAGACGTATGGGGTCGTTTTCGCCGATATACACCTTGCTGTCGGGGACGACAGCACAGGCCTAGTTATTGTTTTGTATTGTTATTCTATCGAGTTCATCCATTTATCCCCATTCAAGACCTTAACTCTGATCCACTACATGACAGGCATGATTATTGAATTACTATTATTAATTTGGATCTTGTAACCAGTGATCATAAATATATTGTTGGGATGCTCTAGAGATGGTTTATTATATCGGCGAAACAACAATATTATGGAATCACGTCGGTGCGTGTCCGCAGATCCTAGCTGTGAACACGATAACTCAAAAACGAATTGCCGGATCAGTTTCAACATTTGCACACAGGTACATACCATAAAGACGCCGAACTGTATCGATTTGGGTACTTCTACAAGGAAAATTAATTAATTAAGTAATTAATTAATAACGGGCCAAAACTGTGAACGCAATAACTCAAAAAGCCTTTGTTGGATCTTTTTCAACTGTTGCACACAGGTACATATCATGAAGATGCAGAACTGGATTGAGTTTGGTACTTCGCCGATATACGTCTTCCCCGACAACAAAATCCTAGTTATATTATAGACTTTTTGCTTTATCAAAATTCAAAAGTTCAAAGTCCTTCCATCGATTGAAACATGTTACTAGATAATGCACAAACAAAAATAACATTGCTTTACAAGGTTTAAGTTGAGTTTCTGAGTCCAAACCCATGTCATCATCACAGAAGCAATGTCATGCCTGAATGTGGGGTGTTTCCTCCTGCCACGCTGACAAACACTTGGTCCCTGGTGGGATTTCCTCTTCCTGTTTACACATGCTCAATAATTTAGATGGTCCACAGTACAGCAGCATCCTCCCGACCACTGCATGTAAGTGTGTGTCAGGGCCCATTAGTATCAGTGCTGTTTTTGATGACAGTTAGCTGAGTGCATATATTGATTAGCTCGCTTATTGACGTGCATGGTTTTTTTTTCCATTTGCACACTTAAACTAGAAGTAAGAGACTAGTGCTGGACAGTATTGTTTTGGACTGAACACCATCATTTACCCCCCCTGTATGATATGATTTTTTTTTACATAAACCCATATGCATCAAAGTTAAACTCATTTAAAAATTGATTGCATTATTGATTAACTACACTTTTACACCCTGATGGTGGTTAGCTATGTAGACAGAGCTGACCTGGGGCAGACTGATGGGGGGCAGAAAAATGACTATTGATCATTTACAGATTTTGTGGTGTGGTTGGATAGATATAGCAATAAAACGGACCTTGTCAATTATTTAAAAAATGATCAGAATGAACATTTTGGGGGATCTTCCTTATAGAATTCTGGCTTCTGCCTCCAATCTGAGGGCTTTGCATCATCACATTCTAGATCCTGAAAACAACCAGTAGTGTGCACTGGTTGGAGCAGAAATCAAACCACCAATCTGCCAGTTATAGGATTTTCTATTTTGGTCATATCGCCCAACCCTTTAGAAAACCCATATTAACTGAAGCTTATGAGAGAAATGGCATGTCTTTTGAAGCTTACTGTCATTTTTTTCCCTTCCACACAGTGTCCCAGTAATATGCTTTTGAATTAGGCCAGCAAATATTTTTAGTCTGAAGCAGCGGATATATCGGGGCTGTTTCGGAGCTACCATGCTGCGTGTTGACATGCTCTTACAGGCTGGTTTCCACAGTACAGTAAGGTTTCCACACTTGGTCTATTGTTGCATCATTGAGGCTTTGAAGTGTCTGGAGCCAGCGAAAAGTCCCCCATAGCAGAGTTCAAGTGTCCGTTTGGTCGAAGTCAAGAACTGGTGCAGCAGCATATCCCCAAGACGACGGATAATTTACTATTGAAGAGGGGCAGAATCAATTGGCTTCTTTTGTGATAGCTTCTCATTAAAAAGGGTCTTTCATTGTGTAAATGAATGTGACCGTTACTATCACGACAAAGGTTGGACTTGTTTTTGTAGACCTTGCACGATGGTGGACAGAGACTTAAAAGCATGTACTGACTCAAAATAACACTCAAATATCAATCTAGCCTGGCCAGAAGAACCACTCATTCTCAGACCCACATCATACTCTGACCAAATAAGTAGCCGCTAATCTAAAACGGGGCATTGTTTAGTGTTTCCAATTAATTAAACTGCATGTAGAGGGGTATTTAACCCATAGATGTTATGGTTGTTACTATGGTATTTCATTTTGAACATATCACATGGACAGGTAAAGGTAGGCCTATTGAAATCTGATCTTTATTAACTCTATAGTTTGCCATTTTCATTAGGCTCTTCTACCATCAATTTCTAGCATGTCTTTCAATGTTAATGAGAAAAAACATTCAGAGGTCTTCATTTATTAATTACCCTCGAAGACTTTCTTCACCAAAAATGACCGAGCTCTATGAAACAAGGCTCTCTCATTATTCATGCCATGATTTATCTGGTGTCTCAAGATAAAATAAAATATGTGGAATAATGTACTATAGCGCTTCAGTTTCAGCAGCTGTGACTGTGGCCCAGTGCACATGGAACACTAAATCTAAGTATTCTGTCTCCAATAGCTACATTCATCAGCTCAATAAAATCTACAGTACGGGATCAATGTACCTGTGTTTAAATGCAGCTCACTCGTGTGTAAATATATAAACAGTGGTAAACAGGGAACGTCTTATTGTTTGTCTTGTCTGTGTCTGTATGGATGTTATTCTGTATGTTGTCATTGCTGCCAGGTCGTCGTTGTAAATGAGAATTGGTTCTCGATCGACCTACCTGGTAAAATAAAGGTTAAATGAATAAATAAATGAGGACATGGTTTGATGAGTTATGTGTGGGGTAACTTAAATGGACGGCACAGAGCCCTAATCTCAACAAAAACATGAACTGGAACAGAGGACAAATGCTTTACGAAATGAGTGGACCGGCAGGGTGAATGAAGCTTCCCTTTGTCTCCGGATTAGCATAACTTTTCTACATTTCGCAAGTGGGGCCTTCGTCAATTGAAAAATACCACCAAGATAGCAAAAAGAATATTTGAATCAATGCATTGTCTGTTAATGTTATATAGTCATGTGTCTGTCCATAACATGCAGCAGGAGAAGACACATTATAGAAAGCTAAATGAAAGACAGTTTAATACCGGTGGGACGAAGCAAAAGGACCTGAACATTAAGCCTTTTATACGGGCACGTGTGTTCACTGTGACGCTAACGATGGCAGTTAGCGGGAGATGAATGTGTTAGCTCCACTCCTGTGATAGCCTCGGGGCTGCAGGCTAAATGTCAACACTTCCAACAACAAATCATTATTTTCACAGAACTTTCAAGCAACAACTGAATATCCGGAGGCCAACTGCACAGTGTGGCCTAATGATGAAGTATAGGCCTGGTGAGTCGTTAACCACAGAAGCAAAACATAGAGTTGTGGAGATAATGACTGCTAGCTAACACGCAAATGAGAAAATTAGCCCCAAAACTCACCAAGCATCACATGAGAAGAAAGGTACAGGTAAATGAATAGCCAGGGGTCAAAACATTGCTAGCCAGTCACGTGGTTGGTAAGGTTTTCGCCATTTGTGAAAATTTCTCCTGTACAGACGATTAAATTGAGCTACTTTACCTAATTCTGGCATATTTACTGTGATGCTTTTGCTCTTATGTGGATTTATATGCACTGCCCTAATTAAATAAATACAAATAAATAAATACATGAGGTTAACTTTGCGTGAACATTTGATAACTAACGCCCATTATTGGCTACGTGTCTTTTTAGGACGGGTGTTACGCGAAACTTTGTATTCGCGTTTATGTGATGCAAGCTATTTAAAGCATGCGCGGTTCCTCTACGACTACTTTGTATGCAAGCCGCTGTATGGATCAAAGTGATGCGGAATATAGGCGTGTCTCACCTGCCTGACGATCTCTCTCCTCCTCTCTTCTCATTCCCTTTTGGAGAGCCTGCCTGTGCGCCTCTTGGTGCTGCTGCGCTCCTGTGCTGTGCGTCGGGGCTGTGTTGGTGAAGCTCATTTGGCACCAGGGGCGAGGAAGGGAAAGGGAGCCGGCATCGAGGTAAGTGAGAAGATCCGAAAAATGATCTTTGTGGGGAGTAATAGACTCGGACACAGAGTATGATAGAGTGTGTGATTGTAGTGAACGGGTAAAGTGAGCGCTGCTGATGTTGGGCTGGAGCCACCGGACGCGCGCTGCAGGTAAAAGGATGATAATGCACTTGTTAAAGCGTTTTTTGATATAATGAGAGCGTAACGAATGCGAAGAGGAGTGGTGTTAGTACTTTTATGTAGGTCCAACGGGCAATGGAGTATTAAACGTGCCTTCTTCTCCCCATCATCAAGTGACAGCATGTGTTTGTGTGGGCTCAGATGAGACTGCAGCGCGTATCTGTGTGGAAGAGAAGCGATCCAGAGAAGATACTGTCTGTTGTAGGCTATGTATCCGTTGGCTTTTAACATCAGGAGCAGAGTCGTTGCCTGGGATGAGGTTGTGCGATTAAACCCCATATACTTGAGTTAAAGTGACTAAGTGGTTAAAGTAGACAATTACCAACCGCATGCCATTAAGTGAAGCAGGAAAATGGTCTTGGTGATTAGTTTACATTGTCATGATTGCATTTGCTGACTGGAAAGGTCTGGCTGACTGAGCACAATAAAGAGAATGTCTATTAATGTCCAGCAATGCACTGTTTAGATCTGCCTCTACATTAGGCTCATACATGTGTGGGACAGCTATATATTTCTAAATCTGTTTTTATCCAAGCACTCATGGACGTTGTTATTGTGTATTGACAGATCACTTAGCTCCAGTAAGACCAGCACATGGCTCAATGTAACAGTTTTTAGATTGTAGCTATCCTCTACAGATGGAACCAATATTAGAAGATGCCTTTTTTGTCACCAGCTTCACGTTTCGTGTTTGGTAAGCCCGTTTTTGGGGACACCCAGAACAAGTATTTGAGAAACCCCTTCACATTTGAGGTTTTATTAGGCTTATCTTCAAACATATTATCTCCCTTGTATGACAGAATGTGCACTAATATAGCCAGTAATTATTACCTGATGGATAACATGATACCCATTTTATGTAACTAAACTGAAGTCAAAGTGGAAGTGAAGTCTACAGACCTGTTGTTGCTAATATGATGTCGTGTAAGGTTAATTCATTCACACTAGTGGATTTAGTTATCATTTCAATGCTGTCTGCAATCTGAAATGTGGCTCACATAACCCTGCCACCCTCTGCTTTGCCACATAGAAAAGTTTGTTCAGAAACGTGGAGCAAACATTGTGTTAGCAGCAGTCAAGCGGGAATCCAATATTGATTTTGTCTTGCACTCTAACATTGAAATCCAATCATATAGACATGGAGAGACATGAGAATAATTATGTTGCCACTGTTAACCTAAAGCACATTAAATAAACCCAACAACTCTACATTAGGTTTATGCATTCGTCTGTTTTCCTTGCTAGATGTTTTGGTTAAAATCTAAACTAAAAGCAGAAACGCTACAGAATTAAAAGAGGTACTCTCCATTAAATCTGATGACTGCTTGAGCAACACTTTCTCATTTAAGAACGCATAATTACATCCTTAATATCTGCTGCCAAAATACAGACCCGTTTGGAGAGTAAGACTATTTCAATTTTCACAAGAACTAATTGGACGATCATAAACTTCTGAAGTGGACTTGAAGAGAGAAACCGTGTTCGCGTTTAATTGCAATAGTGAATTTTTGAGATATACGGTTGTTTTTGGTTCAATGTTTTTTCTCGTGCAAATCTTTTCAGGACTTTTTGCACACACTGAATTTCCACTTTCTGTCTTCAACTCTTGCTCTCACCTGGCTGGGCCTCTGTATTAAACATTTTGACAGCTGCCAGAGTCTTTACTTCATACAGTGTGAGATAGAGATGGAGACAAATTGGGCATGTTTTTGGGCCGTGGAGTGCCTCTAGGGGCGATACTGGGTCATCAATTCTTTTCATAAATGCTGTTCACCCTAAAATTGATGTTGGTGGTGACTAATGTAATGTGTGGTTGTATTAGTGGCAAGAAGGTCCCAGGTTTGAGTCCTGGTCTGGATGGGGACTCTCCCTGTGTCTGAGTAGATTTTCCCTGGGTACTCTGGTTCCTCCTATCAACATAAAACATGCACAAAGGTCCCAATCCTCCAGCTAGGTACATTTTGACCAAGAGCCTGGCTCGAAATTTAGAAAAGGATTCCTGGGTGCTGCACTGCCCTGACAACCAGAGAGGTTGTCCCAGCAACATTGAAGATTGGGTGAAATGTGGAGGACAATTTCCCAACAGGGACCATAAAAGTATACCTTATGCTACAAAACCCCACAATGACAGATCTCCACAGCCCCATGAATGTAGAGAGTCCATAACATAACATACAGCAGTTATGTGATTTACTTTTGTTGGTAGTACATTGTGAACCATAATAACCATACAATTACCACTAGAAATTAAAGTACACAAATAACACTTCCATGTACTAGGGTGGTATTATACACAGACTGACTTTTGCGGAGAATGTAGAGAAAGCTAAACAATGCAAAGGAAGCGTATGGAAGCTTTTTTGACTGCATGGCTAGATTTTTAAACTGTGGTGTTTAATAAAGATGGTGATAATGGTGACACTCAAAGACAGTATACAGTCAATATACAGTCAAGTTTCACACACTGGTGTTGTGTTGTGTAACTTCAGTCTCATGTGACAACGGATGAGCGAGGATCCCAGTGAAGAGATACGAGACAAAAAGTGAGAATTTATTTCATCCATCTTGGAGCCCGCTGACACTAGACACAAGAAAACGACTGAGCCATGATTGGGGAGCGGGCCCCGGTGGTGAGTTTTTGAATTCATATTATGTTTCTTTTTTTTCCCCCCGCAGCATTTTCTCCTTCACGCTGAAGAGGGAGCACACAAGGACATAAAACAAGAGGATCAAGAAGAAGAAGACAGGATAAACTTGTGAAGGATCTAGTGTTGAGATGGCAGAGGCTCCCCTAAAGCAGCAGGAACCATCACAGAAGATAGGCATGGAGAATAAAAAGCCAGGGGAACAAGAAGAAGAACTGAAGCCAAAACAGGACGTGGACGATAAAGACCAGGAAGAGACCAGTACAGAGGGGTCCACAGAGTCAGAAGAAGGGTCGGAGGAAGGGTCGGCCAAAGAGGTCAACCAGAGGACCCCAACCCGCGGGCTCCTGTCCATGAGATCAATGAGCACCATGGACCCAGACGATGACTCTCCCAATATGATTGTCTACAGAAAGGTAAGCGAAATTATACTACATAAGGCTTGTTTGTAGTCATGAAACCTGCCCAATGTGTCAAGATATCAAACCATCCAGTTTTTTATTTGGGCAGAAGTGAATACTTTCACCAAAGAGTTGTCAGCATTGGTTAGCAAGATTACGTAATGGAATTGGATACAGTAAGGGGCCAAGGAAGGACATTTTTAATTCATATTTAACATTTGACTGAAAATAATTCATGTTAGTGGATTTTTGTAAAATAATATGGAGTACATGGGCTGTGGGCATGGCTGCGAGATTAAAGACTGCAAGATCCGTGGTTCAAGTTGTTAAATAGGCTTCGGGCTCAGTTGGCTGCACATGATAATCGAAAGCTGGCATGTATTACATTATGGGGAACCAAATGGGAAGTGAACGGGTATGTCTGACATTTATTGTGACCCGCGATGTCTTTACAGCACATTCTATTTGGATTATTTAATAGCAGCAAGGTTATTCATCATCATCATCATCATGTTGTGTATTGTTTTCCCCTTTCCTCACATAACCTCTCTTTGGCTTGCCTTCCAAGTCACTGCTGGTGGTTCTCAAGTGAAGTGGATTCAAGTGAAAGTGAGTTCCCCATGCTGTTGTTCTGTCAGGCTGCTGTCATGCAGAAGGGAGACTAATGCTGGTGATACTTCATACTTTATGCATACAAATACCTTATGTTTTACTCTAATAGCCCATTTATAAACAATATGATGCTGTATTTACTGAGCATGTGATTGGTGGGGGACAAATTGACTGCATCTCTAAGGCTTGAGATATGGATGACATAAATAATAGCCTGTTATTCACGCTACATGCACACTTCAATTCATGTTCAAGGGTTTATAGCCATGGTTTAATACATAGGCATCTTTATTGAATTATGGCACTGCAGTAAAGATATCTGATTGTAGCTTGTACGCCTTGCCCCCATTGTATAAAGGCATGTCATATCGTATTGTATTAAATAAAAGGATATCTCGTAGTAGTAGGTAAATCTAGACCAAGAAGCTATTAAGATTTGACAAGACAAAATGCATTTAAAATTATACTTGTCAATTTTGAATAACATTTGCAAAAGGAAGTTTAAAAAAGTAGATCTAGTAGTTGGACTAAATTTTGATTCAACAGTTAAGAGACCAGGATCGTCGCATTGTACATTCAAAATATGCCACAAAACATGCTGCTAAAACACTAAGGTCCATCAGTGTTCGTGCTGGGCTGACAATGGGGGTTATAGAAACAGTGGGAAGATCTAAAGACACGCTTGTTTGACATTTACACAGTTCACACTTGGAGCACTGAAGAAAAAAAACACACTCAGAGTCAGGTTGGCCATTTTCTGTCTTGTTGTTTGCTAATGTATGGTGAAGTAGGTGGAGTGCTTATCAAAACAGGAAGGTACATTTGAGTCACAATAATGATGTTTGTGTACATTTGTCGGCTGCGGTTTACAATTTATATCTAACACCAAACCCAAGATAATGTAAAAATAACATTTAAGTGCCCACATTAAGTACGGTATATTGTACTACCATGTCCATAGACCAGTTTGGCACATATATTTTTGTACATATTTATAATGCAATATTAAGGCCTAAAAATAAATTAACTTCAATGGAACTACCATATTGCCAACCTCTGGCACCAGCCCAGCATTTGACCCAAAAACACAGACAATAGTGCCTCATCTAACGCAGCCAAATTTAGATCTTTCAGGGACCGTCACAATTTTTTTTTTTTTTTGCAACTTTACTTCAAAAATACTGCACGGATTTGGATGAAAGGGAAGATTTAGAAATTACACAAAGACTAGTTGATTCAATTTTGGGACGTTGAAATGAGCTGCCTTGTTTCATATGGATTTGTTCCATAGCAATAGATAAAAACTAAAACTAAAAAGCAAAATAAATCTATAAAATTGCACAGTTGAGGAGTGAGAGAGATTTGAGACATTATGGAGCCTGTTAATTATATTAAGACAGTTACAGATAATGACATTAATATGGCTAAACTTCTCTTGTTGTGCGTTCTTTTTCATTTCTCACTTTGTATGCTCGGTCAGTTTTGAAGGTCAAGTCAATACAACACACAAACAGTAGAGGCTCCTGTTAGTTTGTGTAAATTGTCATTCATGTTCAGTCTATGTATTTGTCTCCTGTCTCCACACAAAGCAATCAAACCAAACTCATTAATTTGCCTCAAAGCAGCTGTGTCCAGAGAGCATCAAGCATAAGGCAATTTTCACACTGTAATATAATCTCTGTGTGCGCTCTTTTTATTTTGCTATAGTCACTGTTACTGGTACTTTTCAAATTGGATAACCAGGAGAAATGTCAGATATAGAGGCATTAGTGAATGAATGCGAGATTCTTGTTGTCTCTTTGTGTATATTTCTGTATCTGCCCTACAAATGAATAGCCACTGTCTATGATGTGTCCCACCTAAGGCCCAAATTTGGGAGAATAGGCTCTCGTCACCCACAACACCTAACAGGAATAGCCAGAGCTGAATGAAAAAAAACTCTCTTTAAAGAAATGCAAACCAGCGAGTGTCCTTATTCAAAGTCAGATCCCACAAGACACTTCCTGAATGCTGCATCAGTAATACTGCTTTCATTTGGTCTGGAAATGTGTGTGGATTTTGGAGCAATAAGCCTTATTTAATCATTGCTCTGTAAATGACCCAAAGCAGATGGCACATTAACGGATGTTTGATGTAACAATAATGTTCTGGAAATTCCTGGTAATGGCGTTTGCCATTCAGAAACTTTCAGCTTCTGGTTTAGGTCAGAAAGCCTAAGCTAAAAAGCAACCCTTGAATATAGAACCGTATAGATCCACACATCTAGTTGGTCATTTGCAAATTATATTTCTGTTGCTGTTTTCTGGCCATCTAGCCATTCTGGCTAAACCAGGAATAAACCAGGTCAAATTCAGGCTCAAAATGTATCTAAATTGATTAAATCAGAGCTAAACAGGGTGCACACCAAATGATACAGTTATTACAAAACCCTACACATAACCCCAATAATTACATAAATTATACACACATGCTTATTTATGTCTGTGTCTTACAATATAGTAATTCCCATCACGCTAATCATCATTATGCTGCATCATATTAACAGCACTGATATAGTCTCTCAAAATACTCACCTAAGGCGGTCATTGATGTAGCACAATGCAAATTAACCTCTTTATTGATCCCTATGTCCCCCATTCAGAGCCAGTCATGCAGCACTGTTCTTCACACTCTTAATTAGACCAGTTGAGAGAAAGGCTACATGAACTGGAGAGAAAACCAATAAATAAAACAGATTTACCGTTCCTCTCCACATGGGACTTCACATACAACCCCTCAAGTTAGCTGGAACAAATGGTACAATGATATGTTTTATTTTGAAGTATTGACTGGTTTGAGGTTATGTGGCTCGGGCTTGAGAAATGCCTGTGACTAATTAAGATGGTAAATCTTTTATTGAATTTGAAGATGACATTGATTGTATATTGCAAACTGGGCTGCATCAGTGGCCAGAGCACCAGTTTAAAAAGGTTGGTAGGTGCAGGGTGTAGGGAGCAACATTCTTAGCTGACTTTGATAAATGAGTTTCTGGTTGCAGGCTTTAGTGGTGGGGGTTATGGAAAAAGTAGAAACCATTCATATATAAACTAGAAGACAAACCTAGATATTGTGCAGTAATGTACAAACAGCTTGTAAGTACAATTTATATATATATATATATACATACTCATACAAGGTGTGTTATGTGTCTTGTCCAAGGTCACAGAAACTATTGGAACCATCAACCAACTGCTCTACAAACTGAGCTACTGCAACACCAATTAAATATAATTTCAGTGCTAGTTTTTCTATTGAATTGTATCTTAATTTCAGTTTTAATGTGAATGGAAATCTATACAAATGTTTGCGGAGTGAGTCAAGCCGTGTCATTTTGGCTAAACACTTGCATAAAGCCCAGTGTGAATGCAAATGGGCTGGGGAGGTTACTCAAGGTGAACACGACAATAGAAACACAATAGTGTAGTAGTATCCATGGATAGTATACATGAGTGGCGCTAATTAGCAGTGGTGCTAGCATTTCAATAACACATCACACGTGGGTAAGTGGATTTGTGAGGCCTCTATTTAAAATATGTACCATATATGTAATTGACCAGCTCTATCTATATCGTCGTGATAGAAATGCAAGGACACAGTATATAGCAACATGTGATGAAGATTTTGTAAAACCTTGTGTTTGTCTAAAATAATTTGTCCACACAGTGTTTGATTCTGGTTTCTACAAAATATATTCAGTAAAAGCACTACTCAAATCCATTAATAATTGGATGTCTTTCCCACACACATGATGATGCCATGATGACATTTAGTCATTAGCTGGACCTCTCATTAACAACACTTAAAGCTGCATAAAAGGCTGCATTTATTTTACAGTGTACATGTCATGTGTACATCGTCTTGACCTGATGAGTCATCTATTATTGACAGTTGAATGGAACACTTAGAAGGAAATCAGCAGATTTAATGATGCTTTTATAATAATGATCTGTGTATGATGATTGATTTGATTGAATGGAAAGGCTGTATAAACTAGGTGTATATCGGTGAAAGGACCCAAACGTCTGCTACAACTGGCACCAACGGGCACTTTAATCAGACATTGTGTGATTTTTATATTGTTAACAAGCAATTAAGAGGCCCCGCCCCCAAACCATGACAAACATGGTTGATGTTTGTGAAGGATGTTTTTTGGTAAATTTAGTAAATTTCCCTAAAGTGATATTCTTCTTTCAGTCTATAGGGGGCGCTATAGAGGTAACTGCCATCATATTGATCAGAATTATTTAGCCATTAATTCAGTCAAAATATATATTTCTAGGTGATTGACTGTGCAGTCATTTGAAATCCCTTCTATGAAACCATCAAAAATCTTGCCTCAACTCCCATATTACCACGCTTGGAGCTTAACCCGGTGTGGCTCTGTTTCAGCTCAGGTTCAGAGGAATATGAGACACAGCTCTGAATAAACAGCCTGTTACAATGTCAGCAAACAGCCCCTTGCTTCAACAGATGTCAAGGACCCGAAGGTAGAGGAAAACAGAAGTGACTGCAAAGAATTCATATTTATTTCAAAATAGGATGCATTAGGGGTGAGCGATATCACCAAAAATGTACAATGATGTATTATGATTATGGTTGGTTGGATGATGCATAAGGATTATGATGTAATATTGTAGGTTTTTGTGGTAACATGCAGCAATTTCAAATTTCTAGGCTGATACTGATATTTTGTATATTCATGGTAGAGTATTGGCATATTTTTAAAAGAAAGAAAACTAAGATGTCATCATAGAAATAACTGCTTTTAAATAATTTTATTTTGTAGGTTTAAAAAAAAAAAACACAAAAAAGGGGGTATCTGCCAATACCAATGTTGAGCCGAAAAAAGACACATTTATGCAGATCTGAATATTTGATGTGTTTATATTATGTAAACAAGCAAAATACAATACATTAAGTCATATGAAGTATTTAAAGATACCGTTTTCAAGGTGTGTGTACTAAATTGGTATCACAGTATATAAAAAATTATAGTATTTGGTATGAAATGGTATATCACCGATCCCTATGAATGATACATATATAGAACATTCACCACTTCCCCTATTTACAGTCCTACAGTCAGTTTTTAAGCAGAGTTTTGAGACCAGGCAGGTTTGGGTTCGGGCTGGAGAATAAGGGAAGCTCAGTAAATCTGCTCACCTCAACATCACCTTGAGTTTGTAAGACCGAGCGTTCACAGACCTCAAACACAGGCCCAGATAATGAATATATATTTCACATTTTCTCCTATTCTCCCAAAGTAAAAAATACACATGGACTGGCGGATCATAACCACAAAATTTGCAAACTTAGGAACATAGAAAGGAAGAATGGATGTGAGCTGACTGCAATATAGTTTCTTACTTACTCACCGGCCACTTTATTAGGTAGACCTATTTACCTGCTTGTGAAATAGCTTATTAGTCTATTATTACATAGGGCTTGCAGCTAGTAACAATGATAACACAAGCATTCTAATACAAAGTGTGGTTAGCAGTCCTGCCTCAAGAAGGTCATGAAATCAGTTTCTGTCCACAGTGGCCACTTATTGAATGGATGCAAACGAACATCACATATACATCTGGAGCCAACAAAGCAGTAACAGCCAGATGTGCTTCTCCTCCCGCTCCACTGCTTTCTCTGTCAGTGCATGTCTCTGTGTGGTGGGTTTATCTCTATGGGCCCGATTGGCTGCTGGTTTATTCCCTTATTTGTTGGTTTATTGTTGCTGTCACCATGAGGAATGAAGCCAAAGGGCAAAACTGTTTCTGTGATGATCCTGGTTGGACTGACTGACTCCACCTCCCCTTCTTCTTTCAAAGCCTCTATATTTATATCGGCGAAAGAACGATATTATGGAATCACGTTGGTGCGTGTCCGCAGATTGTACGTGTGAACACGAAAACTCAAAAACGAATTGCCGGATCAGTTTCAACTTTTGCACACAGGTACATACCATAAAGACGCCGAACTGTATTGATTTGGGTACTTCTTCGATGAATATTAATTAAGAAATTAATTAATTACTGCCCAAAACACAATAACTCAAGAAGTCTATGCTGGAGCTTTTTCAAATGTTGCACACAGGTACATATCATGAAGATGCAGAACTGGATTGAGTTTGGTACATCTACAATTAATGAGCCTCTAACTTGCACATACTTACCCGATTAGGCTCAATACTTATATCAAACTTTACCATATATATATATATACACATTTTTATCTGGATGATTGTGAAATCGAACCAATGTGCACTTACTTCTTGACTCAAAAATTGTAGCAATGACGTATTGGAATGGACTTTTTTTTTAATAAATGCTTGCTTTAGGGCATACATTTGTTCCGCACACAATATGGATTAAATGTCAATAGTTAGTCATTTCACTCTTTAATAAGATCAATATATGGTAAACCAAATCAATGTTAACCTTTCTTCAGCCTGTGATTGTCCAGTGTTTGGTTTCACACTGGTCTATGCAAAACATATAGAATCAAAAGATTTATCATGTTTATATTCAGCAAGTGGTGCTTCTCATGGGTTTTTATACGCACTCAAAGGCTTTCATAGTGTATTGTTCTCTGATTGGCCATTAAAACTAGTTTGGTTGTTTAGTGCCTTTCACAGAGATAGACTCACAGGGTGATTCACATGTTATGGTTACTGTTGGGTCACGGTGGCAGAGCAGTTAATGCAGTTAGTTGCCAGTAAGTAGATCTTGCCTGATCTTCTGGCTGGCTGAATACAGATGGGGTCTGCGTGTCCTCCCCGACCCCGTGTTACCATGGGTTCTCTCCATGTACAGCGGCTTCCCCCCACCGCCCAAATACATGCATCCCTAGTTACTGTATGTCTCAGTGTCAGCCCTGTAACTAATTGTCCATTGTCCATGGTGTAACAACAGCAGCAACGGCAACGGCAACAGCAACAGCAACAACGGTTTTATATAAGACACTATACAGATTGCATTATTCATTCACTCCAGTCACCCATAGTTGCTGGGGTAGGCTCCAGTCATCCACACCCCTAACGACTCAAACACACAAAAAGTGGTCAACCAACCATGTGTTCTATTCGGCGCCCCCTACAGATCATTATGTATTTTGTGTCTAAAACACAACTTTAAACAAATGAGAAATGTGTGAAAGCCCATATGTTCCAATTATTCTAAACGCTGCATTTAAATAACATTGCATGTCAACAGTTATATGAGATTGAATCGATTGTAATGGTCCATAAATACATTGTAGCCTGGTATAGCAGCTTGATACATAGCCAGTAGTAAACACTTGTATTCAAATTGATTTAATCTCAGCACTGTTTGTTAAAGTGAAAAATGGCCTCCACGCTCAAGCTGATGACTTACTTTGAGCCACAGTGCTACAGAGGCCTCTTTCCAAGCGTCCATAAAATTCCAGTCATGCAATCCTTGGTCATATTTATTAGGCAATTTCAAATGGTGGAGATATTCATGGGTGCGCCCGAACATGAATCATGGCCCAGTGAAGCTAGCTGGCTGATTGTAATGTGACAGGGGATAGATACTGTGTGGATCGCTATTGTTACTTCAATCACGTCTTTCTTTAGTTTAACAGCGGCTTTCAGTCTCAGAGCTGGGTCTTGCAGAGGACTTGTAGTTTAATTTGGATCGTCAAATATTATATTTCAAGGTGTGATATCAAATGCATTTCAATTCTGACTGTTAGTGGCTGATTTTGTATATTCTTGTATAATTGGATATGTCAGCCCATGGAGTTTTTGTGCTGTACGTCATGATAGATTTGTGTGCCAGGGCTGCCTTTACTTCACTGCTAGCTTCAGATTAGCCTATATTAAGAGATGTAATGAAGAAAGAACTTCTAGAAGATCATTGTAAAAGCCTAGTCTACATGTCTGGCTATTTTAACTGATTTTAATAACATAAAACCCACTCCAATGTACTGTACTTAGGTCCCGAGACCCAAAGATTTCCTTGTCTACAATATAACCATTGATAACCATTGTGATGTATATCAAAACACAGTAGGAATATATTACTCATTTCTCAAACCTGCCCATGAGCTCTTACACTTTAGTAGAGAATGCAGACATTAAATTCATACATTTTGAACAAGCTGACATTATTTGCATTATGTGGTCATCAATATACCCATGTGCAATGCTTATTTTCAATAGTTAGCTGTTGTATTGTATTGTCAGATACAGTAGGCGTAATTAACTACTAGCATGCTAAACCTCTAATTATCACTTATTCATTCAATGTCCAATGTTGTTCGTGTCATGGATCAAAACATAAACGTTTGCACTTGTATCCTGCATAATATATTCCTGTTATTAACATTAGGATTCAGGGTGATATCTTACACTGAGCAACTTTTTGGGCTGCAGTCTGAATATAGTCCTTGTGTATAGTCCCCGTTCCTCTTGGCCTGTGGCTCAATTATAAAATGACTAAGCACATGTAATGACTGAGCGGCCGCCTGCTGATTTTGAGGAGAGCTCATCAAAGTAGAGCAGGTATATAAGCCTGGCCCTGGCCTTATCACTTCTCAGGGACACACAGGCTAATTGGGGAGTTTATCATGCTAATTTAGGGATGACAAAATGATCACTTTTTAGGCTTGTCTCCTTGGATACATTTTGGCAGTGTTTCTAGAGTAGCAGTTATTTTTAGACTACTAGTGTGTGTGTGTGTTTGTGTGTGTGTGTGTGTGTGTAGTCCATTATGACAGATTGTGTTAGATTTCCATATGTGAAATTTTATGACCTTTAAACACGTAAACATCACATCTGCTTAGTGGTATCTCATCGGCAGTATAAAAATGGGTCCTGTCAGTTGCTATGGCATTAATTACTTGCTTTTCAATAGACATACTGTATAGGGCAGTGCAAGTCTACCTCATTTGATTCATCAAGATTCCCAATAATGGAAAACGTAAGAAATAACATTGTAGACACATGGCTGGTTAGACTAGTTTAGTCTATAATACTATAATTATTTCTCACATGCCTAGGCTGCTAACTTCCTTGTTAAGATTAGTGATAGAGGGAACTCTGTGATCAAAACCTCTAGATGAGAGTAAATTGGTTAATCAGAACAAAACCTTTTAATTCCAAATGACCATTTGTTCCAATTTAGCACCAATTAGTTTTATTTACCAATTAGTTCCCTCCATTATTCAGATGTTAGTCATGATTATAATTGGTTGGTTATTTTTTTGTGCATCTCCAGTGTTAACAGACTGCTAGAAAGTGGTTTTTGATGATTCAATAATAGTCATTTCATTCAGTCATATATTGGGGCAGTTTTTGGTGCTTGTAGGGTAAATGGCAGCAGTCATTCCTCTGTAGGGAGTAGGGACTATTCCCTGGGCCCACAATGACATCCTGGTTCACACTGACTTCCTGCATCACTCAGAGATAACCCAGACAATAATCCTCCTCAAACTGAACCGCACACATTTAGTCTGATATTGTATTTATACACAAAAACATTTGAACATTTTGGTTATGGTTAGCTCGGTCAGTTATTTAAGATTTATGAAAAAAGTCAAGTTTTATCAATTACAGTTATAGAATAGATTCATAATGTGCCAGATCGAGTTAAAAATACTCACATGAATTTGGGAGGTCAGGTATATTTGACAGCCTCTAACTTGCACATACTTTGCCCGATTAGGCTCAAACCTGAAACACCTATTTACCCCCCAGCCCTGAACACATCTGACTAATATGATGGCAGTTACCTCTATAGCGCCCCCTATAGACTGGAAAAATAATGTCATTTTAGGGAAATATACAAAATAAAAACATCCTTCACAAACATCAAAAAAGTCAATTAGACCCTTCCCATGTTTGTAATGGTTTGGGGGTGGGGTCTCTTAATTGCTCGTTAACGACATAAAAACTCTTAGAAATCACACAATGTCTGATTAAGGTGCCCGTTGGTGCCATAGCAGTTGTGGCAGACGTATGGGGCCATTTCGCCGATATACACCTTACTGTCGGTAACGCGTAGGCCTAGTTTTTTCTGTTGTGTTTCTATTTGTCAGTAAAATAGTTGTGATTAGGAAAAGGTAATGGCTACATTTTCTCCTTTTAGTTTTTTTTTAAGGCACAACTTTGAGAAAACTAACACTTTAGGAGCAGATGCAGTTGGTTGAGTTTTTGTGATGCCCCGTCACTTGTGCTCAGGTCTACCGTGGCATTGTTGTACTCCACTCCATGTTTTTTGGACATCTTTTGGACAGTTGGTGACAGTGAAACTACCTCTGCTTTGCTTCTCTTGTCAAAACTGATTTACACTGGTTCATCTGGCTGGAACAGTGACTGCTCTGTGTGGTGCACTGTGGCCTGTGGGGAAATCAAGGAGTATAAAGCATAGAGTTACACCAAGTATAGCTGACACTGCTTAGTCAAAGGAGTTGGGTGCTGTAATTGTATCTAATAAGCTCATCTATTGACTTCAAACATCCTTTTCTGAAGCCAATTCATTATAATTTTACAAAGAATGATGGAACATTTAATAATACATAATAATGCAATGATTTATTTTTTTATAGTGCTTTGAGACTCTAGTGGTGGTAAAATACCCACCCTGGGGCAGATTGATGTGGTCTCTCCAAGCATCACCTGACACCCATTACACTAATACAAGCAATTAAAAATGATATTGGGCAACATTTGCACTGGTCCCAAACCCAAATTAATGGCGAGGGTTGCGTCAGGAAGGGCATCTGGTGTAGAAACCTAGGATTCTCACTTTTGTGTCTTTTTTGAGTACTACTGTATTTGTAAAGCTGACTCACTATGGATACTGAACACGTGGCTGAGATGTTCAATACTCGACCAGCGACTTGTCATGTTGATCCTGTTTTTGTATAATGCCATAATACTAATAATAAGTCTTTTGTTGTTTCTCAAAGCTGGTACTGTCCCGAGAGCAGACTGCTTAATCCCTAATTAATCTCTGAGATATTCATGGACTAACTGGGATTAACATATTGTTTTGTTTTGGTAGACAATGACACAGCCGTTTTGTGGATTGTAATGAGTTGTATTTTTGGCTGAATTTATAAAGGGTCCTCACATCAAAGGCACTATTGGGGGCGCACAATATACCCACATTCACTGGGCATTATGAAAAGAGAAGCTATGAGTGAATGGGATTTTTGTACTGTGTGGAAAGTGTTTGGATGAAAATTAGCCTATTTTAGCATGGCTTCTCAAAAATCTTCAAAAACCTTTGAATGTTTGTCACAGTTAGTATAGACAATATAAACCAGTAAACCAGAGTTGTGAAGTAGGGTAACGTAGACCAAATGAGGACTAAACCAGGTCTGAACTAGGACAGGTAGGTTTAAACTGTCTAAACCAGGACTAGACAAAAAGGTCTACAGGTCTAAACCTGGTCTAATTTAGGACTAAACCAAGATTATTGGTGTAAACCAGGCATAAAGTTAACTAGGTCTAATCGAGGAGTAATCCAGGTTAGGTGTAAACCAGGACTAAATGGGGTCTTAATCAGATCTAAACCAGGTCTACATCTAAATCCAAAACTTGGAAAATGTTGTCAATACTAAAGCCCTAACCCCTTGGTCTACAGGCGCCCCCCTTGTACAGAGAATGAATAAATCCACCTGGAGCCATTATTGTGCTAATCCTGACTCGAGTAGGTACGGTCCACTGTGCTGACACCTGCATCTCCCCAAATAATGAACAGAGCAGAGACACAGTGTAGAGAAAGCTCCTATTGTCCTCCACCGGGACAGGACGGGCCCAATAAACAGCAACCAAACTATTAAATATGTTACCAATGAAAGATAGTGCACAAAGCACAGGGTTCCATGTAGTCATGTAGAAGCGTTTTCGTTGTGTCAGCAGCAAGGCAAAGAAAACGGCCACTTCCCTTAAACAACTTTTTAACTTTTGTTGAGCACAAAAAGTGACTTAAAGTAATGGTAGCAATAATGGAACTTTTCACCTGATGTAACCTTAGTCTAGAGGCCTATAGGGGGTTTCTGATTGCAAGCAGTAAACCCAAATGTAAGGACTTATTTTCAAAGGCTGAGTGGTACAATGCTAGAGTTGAAATAGTATGGGGTTGACCATGTCCTATCTCAGCAACTATGGGCCTGAGGTGGCATACATACTGGCAGTAGTTTGCATGGCTGACATACTCTGGCTCATGGGCAAATGAGATTTTCTTACTCACATACATGAATGTTTTTGGACAGTGGAAAACAGCTGGACAAACCCCGCATCTACACACAAGGAGGATATGCAGACTCCACTTGGAAATAGTACAGCATTTTCTTTACAGCAATTTTATATATACATAGGTTTTTTTATAGCACTTTGATTGGACACTTTACATATTTTGTATTATTCATTCACTCCACACTCACACCTGATGGTGGTAAGCTACTATGTAGCCACAGCTGCCCTGGGGCACACTGACAGAAGCGTGGCTGCCAGTTTGCGCCTACGGCCCCTCCGACCACCACCGAACACCAGTCACACAACCACATTCATTCATAGGCAATGTGGGTTAAGTGTCCTGCCCAGGGACACAACGACAGTGTGTGCTCGGATGGGGACTCGAACCACCAACCCTCTGGTTGAAGGGCGAGCGCCACTGCCGCCCCTTTATATTCACAAGCCTTGTCGCAAAAATACATACATACCTTTTTACAATATTTTATTTATTTATTCTGCATGTCAAAAAGTGAATTCATGAACGTCCTTTTTCAACTTTTCTGGACAATTACATGGATGGAGTTTGGTACTTCTACGATTAATGACAATTAAATAATTCACAAATGAATGTTTTGATGCACTTTTATTGAGCCAATAATCCTGCTGAACATAAACAAAACCGAACATGAATTTTGGCACATTGATCCGGGCAATTGTATATTTAATGTACATAGGCACATTACAGAGGTACATATTTATGACCCCTATGGGACCCTGGACACACTTACTTTGGCAGAGAGCAATGAGTGTACCCAACATAAAATATTATTATGACCCCGCCCTACAACAAACAGGTATATTTGACTTGCACATACTTTGCCCGATTAGGCTCAAACCTGAAATACATAATTACCCCCCGGCCCGGAACACATCTGACCAATATGATGGCAGTTACCTCTATAGGACCCCCTATAGACTGAGAAAAGAATGTAGTTCTAGGGAAATTTCCAAAATTTTATAAAAAAAAAACATCCCTCACAAACATCCAGTCAAATCAAAAAAGTCAAATAGACCCTTCCCATGTTTGTCATGATTTGGGGGCGAGGCCTCTTAATTGTTTGTTAACAATATAAAAACCATTAGAAATCACACAATGTCTGATTGAGGTGCCCGTTGGTGCCAGTTGTGGCAGACATATGGGGGCGTTTCGCCGATATAGACCATAGGCCTAATTTCAATATGGCATCCGGTGGAAGGCTAAAAGGATCATTGGGACCACAGTGCTTTGCTATATCACCTTAAAGCCTTTATTTCCCAGCAGTCTAATAAAGCATAGAGGCTGTAGCGCTGTACTGTATGTGTGGGTCAAGCCCTCACCCAAACCTCTCTGTACCATCTCAGGGACCAGCCCGAGACGCAGAGGTTGTTTGAACGAATGGCAGGTAATGATTAATGAATGTGTCAGCTTCTTCCCCGTGGGTTCCCGTGGTGCATTAGGGAAGTGAGGTGGACACTGGAGGAATACATAGACGAGGCACTCTTTAACTGATGGATGATATGGAAGCAGCTTCTCCATTAGTGTCTCCTTTCATTCAGCCATGTCTTGTATCTGGTCGAATACAATCCATCCTTACCTGCAGCAGCAATATTCTGGACTTTTTATTGTGGTTTAGTTCAGTTAAGGGGTTGGCAACTTGACCATACTTTATATTATAGTATTAATTATTATTTTACATTAGTATTAAATTATAATGGTATACACTATGTATTGTGTGTGACATGGATCTGCTGATGAAGTGGTGATGGAGGGGAGTGAGATGGTTCTACTGCTGAGGTGGTGATGAAAGCAAGCAAACACATAGTGATTACTCCTTACTTTAATTTTGGTCTCTCCTTTCACATAGCCACAATGCACTGTATAAATGAGTCCATGGTAAAGGTGGCTTGAATAGTAAACACCATAAAGCCATATTGATCTGTTTGAGGGCACTGTCCCTGCAGCTATTGTCTTCACTTAACACTAGGGCTCATTTGCATCAGTGTCCAGATGCACCATTTGACTGCATCTATAAATCATAAGGACATGAATATTTCCCCCTGAACACAACTGTTAAAAACATGGTCTGTTGCCCTGGTGCGTGCACATCACAAATATTTAGTCACAAACATTATTCATGATTTGTCTCTCTAGGGTTTTGAAATAGTAGTGATAGCAAGTAGTGGGTAGTATTTATGTTCCTCAGGACTTTATACTTCTATTCCTTCTGCCCAGTAAAATACAATTATATGCACAATAATATGCATTTATATCCCATTTGTTCAGCTTAGTAAAGTTGTAAATGATGTGCATTTCAATCTCATTGACTGTTTCACATTTTACATTTCAGTGTACTGAAAAAAAACTCTGGTGTTGTCCAGATGCTGTCCAGATTCCATTGGTTTATTGCAAAAAATACTTCTATCAGCTTTAATCCACACATTCTAGATTATATTTGATATATCTTAATTTGTATCAATGTGAAATAGTCCATGTGAGTTGAATGCACATACACTGTTGCTCATAAAGTTGGATTTTTTTTACCTCTTCTCATGAAATGATTGTGACAATGTGATGTATTCTTGATAGATAAAGTGCATATATTTTCAAAACTTTATTGATGAATCTCCTCCGAACTTGGAACTGAGACTTTGTAAAAATGAGTAACAGACCAAACTAAATTGGGGATATTAACGGTTTAAATTCTTCAACCTTGGTCAGTTAAACAGAAAACACATGTTAATGCAGAAGAATGTCCGATATGACTCTTTCATATGTCACTAATATGGAGTATGGCCCTGACACGGATCAATGCCTCAGGACGTCGTGGCATACTGTCCACAAGCTTGTTGATGTGGTCCCACTCTTCAGTCAGATCCAGGGCTACTTCTTATGAACTCTGAGGAGCAGGTCAA
>JAVQKC010032222.1:0-17787 GCA_036025475.1 Philypnodon macrostomus | reverse complement strand
GTGCACGTTAGAGGCTGTCAAATATACCTGACCTCCCAAATTCAATTCAAAATGGCCGACTTCCTGTTTGTTGTAGGGTGTGGTCATAATAATATTTTATGTTGGGTACACTGTGGAGGCATTCTTTATTTGACCTCTGTAATGTGCCTATGTACATTAAGTATATAATTGCCCGGATCAATGTGACAACATTCACGTGATTTTGTTTATGTTCAGCAAGATTATTGGCTAAATAAAAGTGCATCAAAACATTAATTACTTAATTGTCATTAATCGAAGATGTACCAAACTCAATCCAGTTCTGCATCTTCATGATATGTACCTGTGTGCAACAGTTGAAAAAGATCCAGCAAAGACTTTTTAAGTTATTGCATTCACAGTTTTGGCCCGTTATTAATTAAATACTTAATTAATATTAATTGAAGAAGCATTCAAATCGATACAGTTCGGCGTCTTTATGGTATGTACCTGTGTGCAAATGTTGAAACTGATCCGGCAATTCGTTTTTGAGTCATCGCGTTCACAGCTAGGATCTGCGGACGCGGGTTAGGGTTAGACACGCTGTTTTCGCCGATCTAATAAACACGAGATTCTAACATCTAGTATGCATTTGGAATGTAGAATGTTCCTTCCTTTTGGTATTTTCTTTCTGGGATGAGCAAATCATCTGCACATGCAGTAATGGGCTGTTTACTCTTTGGTGTGAATCTAGGGTTATTAGGTTAATGGAGGAAACTGGAGAAAACCCACCCAGACACAGGGGGACATATGCCTCACTCAATGGTATGGAACTAGAACCAGGGACCTTTATGTTGTGGGGCAATTGGGCTAACCGCTTGGCCACCATGCCATGTGAAAGACCAGGATAAGGTACAACTCCCACTGCCTTGAAGTAATGCGGAAATAAAAAAACATTTTTGGCATCATGCACCATTGAGCAAAACATGGCATGAAACGTAATAAAACATGACTTGCTTTTTATATTCCCAGCAGCCACCACATTATAAATGTCAGTAATACAGTATATCCCAATCCTGAGCCAGTGTCTTTCCTACTGATGACATGACCTCTTTAGCCATAGAAGTGTTATTATTGGGGCCTCCGTGGAATCTATGGGACCCCTCTGTCAACACCAGGGCTGTACATGGTATAGTCCAACAGCACCAACCCTGATACCAACTAAAAACACGCTAATCCTCTCCTCTATACATATGACGCCATCTCTTCATCATCATCTATCACCAGGAGTGAGCTTACGTACAAGATCTTATCAAAACAAATATTAGGGCTGTTGAGCTTCTAACAGCATGAGGTTTTTGCACATAAGGGCCATACCATTCATATTCCCATTGACATTTGCTATCTATGATGTAATTGGAACCTGCCAGACAGAATGCTTTCCTACCTCAAGCTGTGTCCCAGGGTATGATGTTGAAGTTGTTCTTTGGCCTCCTCTTCTTCAATCTTTTTTTGTCCAGGTAACCTTACTTTAAAAAAGTGTGCTGGGCTGTTGTATTTTTTTGACAAAGGAATCTTCTTTTCTCATTTACCTGCAAATGTAAAAATGCACTGCAAAACAAGCTCAAAAAGTAAACTTAAGGCAAATCATTCAGGTCATCAATATTTGAGAAATAGGGCTGAAATTTCTAAGCCTAAGTTTGCATTACCGTATTTTCTGGACTTTACGTTGCTCCTGAGTATAAGTGTATAATACTTATGAGAATAAATCACATCAGTCAACAAATGGGTCATGAAACAGACCAAGAACAGAATTTAATCTGAAGGGCAAATTATTGAACTCAGTTTAAGAGCTCATTCAGACCTGCACAGACGTCTACAGACACAAAGAAGCACAGACGTAAGAAATAATTGAGTGACGCAGATCTCAGAGGGTTAAATACAACAGGCATTACAGGCTCCTGTGTAGCCCATAGTTTAATACGTGATAATATAGTGAAATAAACAGCTCCTCAACAGTGCATGATCCTTTTTATATAACCTTTATATCATTACTACCATCTCTCTTTATAATCTACACTAGTTTTGTGATTATATCTGTACATTTTAGCTGTAAAACAAGCCGCTAAAGACAAAGCATTTCTCCACATGAAACCAAAAACGACTCTCCCTTCCTGAGACACCCCCCCTTGTCACAGCGACGGCAGTGAGTGCTTCATGGAAAGTCTGATAGTCTGCATTTTAAAAGTAAAGGTTTGTGAACCATAAAAATTATATATATACTTTTTTTATCTATAACTCGCACCTGACTATAAGCAGGACCAGAGAAACTATGAAAAAAAGCGGCCACTTATAGTCCAGAAAATACGGTGCATATTTTTAAAGCAACCAGTTTCCTCTGGTGTTGTTAAGTAGTAAAATTGTTACTTTTTAACCGGTTAGCAAGCATGTGTTTTGTTGACTGTGTCATACAAATCCCCTTGACTGACTGCCATCAACCAGAGACCAGACATCTTAATGCAGAATTGGCTATCAACACTGTAATGCAGGGTTATTCAACAGGCAGATTTAAATATATATATATATATACATACAAATATATAGGAACAATCTGCCATTAAGTTTTTACAGATGCAGTTTTGCACACATTATATACTTTATACTGTAGGTACTTCTCACTCACAATGAAGCTTGATGCACTTACTTAAGCCTTTAGTTAACCTTACGCTGCAAGGTGGATTCTGGTGAGATTGGTAAATTTACAAACTCATGAAAATCCATCTTGTGCTGCTCCCGCTGATCCATCTGATCCGTTTTAGGTTTGATGACAACAACAAGCCTTTTAGCAAAATGTATTAGCAACATGGGTGAAAAACATAATGTATGCTGCTATAGTTTTACAAAAACATTTAAATCACACAACAATAAGTAAATTACTAATTAGCAGTTTATTGTTTGGCTACGTCATATCATTCAGAGTACCTCCTCTTTTCAGACGTTTTCTACAGGAGCAGTCCCAGAACGATGTGTAGAATTCTGAAGAGCAGAGTGCTGTAACTTTTTCTGTAACTGTATTGAAATGGTTTCAGTACAGATTGTTGGTCCGGCCCTCACAAATCCTGTATTTATATCGGCAAAACGATGATATTATGGAATCACGTGTTCGTCCGCTTCCGCGTCCACAGATCCTAGCTGTGAACGCGATAACTCAAAAACTAATTGCCAGATCAGTTTCAACATTTGCACACAGGTACATACCATAAAGACGCAGAACTGGATTGAGTTTGGTACATCTTCGATTAATGACAATTAAATAATTCACTAATTAATGTTTTGATGCACTTTTATTGAGCCAATAATCCTGCTGAACATAAACGAAATCACGTGAATTTTGGCACAATGATCCGGGCAATTGTATACTTAATGTAAATAGGCACATTACAGAGGTCAAATAAAGAATGCCTCTATAGCGCCCCCATGTTTATGACCCCATGGGACTCTGGACACACTTACTTTGGCAGAGAGCAATGAAACTTGGGACAGGGATTCACACAATGTCTGATTAAGGTGCCCGTTAGTGCCAGTTGTGGCAGAAGTATGGGGCCGTTTCGCCGATATACTGTGGGTTCTATCCATGTACTCTGGCTAAAGACAGGCATGTGGTAGGATCATTGATCACTCTAAATACTCTGAATGAATCAGAGAGTGAATAGCTGTCTGTCTGTGTATGTCTCAGTGTCAGCCCTGCGACTAACTGGCCATTATCCAGGGTGTACCCTGCCAAAGGCCCATAGTTACTGGGATAAGCTTCACACACCCCCATGACTCCTAACAGGAAAAGCGGTAGATGAATTAATGACAATATTGAATTGAGTGTTGTTTAGGTACTGGTATCAAAAAACAGATATTGTTATACTGGGATCGAGCCTAGTCCAATGTTTGAATAATGTCCAGTTTTCAGCTCTCAGTCTGCAGACCTTTATAAACCCTGATTCACTTTATATATATGTGTGTGTGCATGTGTTTATTAGTGCAGTCCATGTGGGAGACTGGAAAATAGTGGTGGTGTGGCTCGCTGCAGAGACTGGCTGGCTGCTGTCTGGTGCCACACTCTGACTCACACAGTAGTTAGTGATGGTAATAACTAAATCTGGCACTATATTAGTCAGCTTAGACCTGGCCTGTGAAGAGGAAGCAAATCAATCAAGATCAATGCCTGTATAGAAACAATGGCATGTAACAAGTGTCTACAAATTGTACAGGAAGTGGCCCTGGCTGCTGGTAAAGGCTAAAAGAATCCTGTTTGCCCTCTCTCCCTCGTGACATGTGACCACGTTTCCTTTGTATAGGTCTTAATTTAGCACCAGTGGATGACCGACATATGGTATTTTGTGTGGTAAATAAAACATGTGATATGCGCAGTGGGATTTATGTGCAATGTGAAATAACACAAAATCCACAAATATCGTAATACCATTGTAAGTATTATTATTAGGTTTTATTGGGTTTTTATTATATGAAAATCATTCTGTAAAAAGTGCTTGAACGTTGTTTATACTAATGTGAAACAACCCATTGCACCTAATTGCATTGTGCGAGATGCTAATTCTCGTTCCACCCGCTTAGCACTTCTCTGCATGTATGATTATGTTAACAGAGCAAAATAATACGCAAAAATGAAAGATCAAACACTGTGTTCTGTGAAAAAAAATTTGACTTCCTCGTCCGAGTGAAGCTCCCATTATGTGACGTTTGAAGACTTTGTCATCTTTATCAAAACATTATTGAATATGCAATGGGCAACACTGGGTAACTGCTGAAGGTGTGTGTAGTTAGTCCAATGATATTTTAACAGGAAAAAAAGATTGTATAATAATGAATGTGCAACTACACCTATGAAGCAAGAAAACACTCGTTCTTTCAAATGGCACTTTCCCCTGTATACAAAATGAAGATACAGACTCACTATTTACAGACCAGTTTTATTTAAATAAGGCTTAGTTACAAAACTGCCGAGCAAATAACTTTAATGTTCCACTGTGAATTCAAAAGGGTTCTCTCAACTTTCTTCTGTAAAACTTGATGCTGTTGAAAAACCCTCCAAAGGTCAAGGGAAAATCTCGCTCATTATTCAGCTGATGAGATGAGACATCACAGAGCCTTTGTGCTTCCATAGATCTGTGCAGCACTCGTGCATACTGAGTGACTTCAGTCTGTATTGTACTAATGTGTTTTATTCAGATGTGCACTGAGACTAGGACTACCAACTGCATGTTCGACTGAAGACATGTTTCCATCACAAGGTGGAATGGTAAAAGAATTTCAATTCTGTGCTCAAAGACTGCTGCTCAAAGACTTCAATAGCTTCCCTCCAGCCCCAATAGGTATATTCATATGTGTGAAATAAGCCCTTTTCCTCTAGGTTCAGTTGCATTTAGTTGAAATTTAGTTTGTGACATTAGCTATTGGTTAATCTCATAAATATTGTATGTGTTTAACAAACAAGCATGTTTTTAGCATTCTTTGGAAGCATACAATTCAGGAAGAGCAATGTTTGTTGGCCTTGAGCAAAAATATTTTTCAATCAATAAACAGCATAAGAGAAGTCATCTGAAAAAAAAGACCTGGAGGTCCTCTGTGAGCTGTACTATTAGGGCATTCGTTTTAGAGCAAAAGACACAACTGTTTAACCAATCACATGCTTCCATAGGACAGGAGTGCTGTGATTGGTCGATTATCAATCCATCTATCAGGAATCATGTGAGGGAGCTGATGTTTAACTTTCAAATTCACATAAAAATAAAATAAATACAATTATTTAATCCAAATAATTAAAAGCCATTTCTAGAGGTCTGTAAGTCATTGTCATAATGCCTGTGTATGTACGAGGCAGTGCGTGCTCCATGTGTGAGACCGTGAGAGAGGGGAAGGGAAAGAGAGGAAGAGCGAACACTAACACTAACCCTAACAAACTTGGACATTTCTTTTCACAGTTTCTCAAATTCAGGAAGTGCAGTTTTAAATTCAGATGAGCTTTGACCATTTTCACATTTTCACTCAGCCCACTCTTGCATACAACATGTAAAAAAGGTTTGCAGGTCTGGTGTGAGGAAGTAACTATTGCAGCAGCACGGTGAATCACTGAGCTTCTTCTGCTGTCACATTGTCAAAGTGACACTGATTCATAGGTCACTTGACTTCATTAAAAGTAAAGCTGTCAAGAACGTACGCCTCTCTCCTGACTTTAACATGACTGTCACATGGATGGGTGACGTGACGCTTTAGTGCTGGTTTAGCTATAAGAAAGTATATGCTATTTTCTTTCTCAGATGCTAAATGTTCACCTAATGTCAGTTTATTTAGAATTATTGAAGAACTATGAGATGATACGGCAGCATAGGGACCTTATACATGACTACTAGTCTACTATTTATAGTTATAGTTATAATATAAGTGAAATAAGGGCGCTACTTCAAGACATATAGTTAAAAAAATCTGTGTCCAGACGTAAGGAAACAGAATTGGTGGGCTGTAGTGGCGTATCTGTGTCCAATCTCTGTGTCGCTGTTAAACTCACTACAACAAGGAACAAACTTCCAGCTGGAAATGTTCTATTGGGCTCTGGGCCTATTCCCTATAATCTGTGATTATTAAAAACAGCCTCTCCTGCTTTATTCACATGCTCCCGGCCACAGAAAACCGTAAATCCTGCTGAAAAAAAAGAGCCGGTGAGTGCAAAAAGTGTGGAGCCAAAGAAATCAAAAAGAAATCCCCGTGATTCATTCCCCTCCTAATTAGCCGCTCTCCAAAAGTGCACCAAGGACAGTACTTACGATGCCATATGAGGATCCTTCATTTGTTTGAGTAGAATCATTTGCTGTAATGGAAAACTGTATTAGGATGATCAGGTGAAAACAGCTGGTAATCATAGATGGCGACACATCGCTAAATGAATCATGTATGGACGTGGTATTTGCCAGGGATGCAGTCTTTTTGTTTTTGGTGTTGCAGTGTGAGTGAGGAATGAATCGGACCTTTGTAATATAATATGCAGTTAATTAATGTTTTTGTAATAATTCTGGGTCACCGCGCTGACATCAATTTATCACCTTATAACTTGGCACAGACTGTTCTGAAAGAAGCTTTCTGCAAATAAAAATTACAGTGAATGTTAAAACAAGTGATCCATGGACGAGAGCAATTTGTCAAATGTGAGCAAGTCTTAATTATGAGCTACTGCCTTACACGTTGGAATAGACTAACATCACCCAGTACGTCTATATGGAGTTAGAACATTATAATCTTCATCGGCTTCTTCAATAATGTTGTTTAGACACCAGTATTGGCTTATATAGCCTACAAAAACACTTAGAAGGAAACATTGAAAGTGATGTTTTTCATAAACATATGAATTAGTTAAAATATGAAGACTACTAAATATTTTACATTTTAGATTAAAACAACAATTCTAGTGTTAATGAACATTTCCAAAGCTGAAAACACAGTAAAAAAACTAACTAACATTTTCTCTTGAAAAAATAAATAAAAAATAGCTTGTGGCAGATTAGTGTGGACCAGGGGTCTCCAGCCAGAACCTTGCTGGCTACCAGTAGCTCCCAAACAGTTTTCAAGTAGCTCTCCAAATGGCTCATATATTTGACAAAAGTGTTATAAGTCAAATTAGATCTCCTGGTAAACCAGTTATGTTTTGTTTTATTGCAAAAATAAGCTGTGTTAACCACCATAGATCTAAGATACATTTTGAAGGAAAACTAAATTAGTTTTAGTGTTAAATAGGTAAATATTACAAAACATGAGTAGCTCTCTGCCACGTTCAACTTGAAGTAGCTCTCAGGGACGAAATGGTTGGAGACTCCTGGTGTGGACACGTTAGGATAATTCTCATGTTTACATTATACTAATTTAGCATGAAATTTCAAGACGTAATAGCATCATGTACAAACTTAATTAGTATCTTGATAGTTTTCTCGTTAAAAAGTGAAACTGAAAATTAATTCACACTCAATTGGCAGTGCTACGCTACCGTGCAGTGAGACACTGCAACTGAACTTTTTAACTAGCTCTGGGACATACAGAGAGGTCCAATTTAAACTCAGGTAAGCTATACACTTGCAGAAATAGTCCAGCTATGAATACAGAAATGTTAAGACCTCTGAACTAGAATAGGACGTGCATGAGCTCAATACATACAGTAGATTCTAGATGTCTTAATAGTGTAAAGTGTCAAGGCAGTATTTTGGAAACAACAATGGGAATCATGTCTAAATAATGCTGATCATCTGTGCAGATGTATTAGTAATACAAGCTTTGGCTAAACACTATATGCACAACTCACTGGCTATTTCTAAACATTGATGAGTGTCTGCTCCAGCACTGGCTAGATCTAGTTGCACAGACAATCCTCAAACAATCCTTAATAATATAGGCTAAAAATAACAGCATGGTCACTAGTATGGTCTAACACTGAGGTCAGAGCTAGATTATTATAAAGTGTTTTTCTGACCACTTTTTGATTTAGATTTTTTGCAGCTATATCTCCAAGTCTCCATACTACATTTTATACCATGGCACTGAGTATTCCCACAGTTCACTATCACTGAATAAATCCCACACTGTCCCATCAATATTAACAGACATTCATTTTTTAGATTAGTCCCTCTTGAGTGACCTCCACCTCACCCCCTGCACTTTCATCTGGGAAACCCCTTGTCATTGTCATCAAGTGTTCACTATTAGCTCCTCCAAGGGTGTGTTGAGAATAGATCCCACATTATAAAGACTATTTACAGCCACTATAAAACTCCTAAAATGTTTTCCTTCAGCTTTTACAGGGCTACTAAATTTAGATTCATGAGCGTGGATCAACATGTGGACAGAGGTTAGACAAGGCTGTTTCCTTCAATAAATGAGGAACATGAACAATGCACAACAACAATAAACAGGCTACTCTGGAGTGTCCTTGAAAACTGGGAAGCCCAGAGTAGCTGAAATGTTTACTGGAGGAAGTTGGAAAAATAGTATGTAAGCCTAATAAGCTAATACATGTAGTTCTGAAAGTTTTTGTAATTGTATAGTGTTGAATGTGCATTCTTTCAAATAAGTAGCTAAAGTGCGTTCCAGTTGTACTCGGAGGTCAGGACTTCCAAGTTCCGAGTTGTAAACATCAGCTGGAACAACCCTTGATGTGAGAATTCCTACTCGGAAACTCAGGGCAACTCAAACAACCCTGAGATGAAAAACCCAACATTGCAGTGCCCTATTTTACAAGAAAATGTAAAATATAGCTCATAAAATATTCAATGAACTTGGAATTTGATATGAGCCATTCGCTTCTGTCAACCCGGTATCTGTTAGCAGGCTGCTGTGGTGTATTTTAGCATCTACAGTTACAAAATATGCTAAAAGCCCTGTTGTTGCTAATCCCGCTAACTGCTAAATTAAGCTGTTGATGTAATAGATTTGTTAACAACTGGAACGATTCAACTCGGAAATTCACTCCGAGCTCTGACTTCCGAGCTACGAGGACAATTTAAACGCAGCATAAATTCAAAATCGAACTTTGGTAGGCTATCGCACTTACGTGGCTAGGCTTAATTGTTTGCTAACTAGAAAAGGAGAAAATATTATCCTGTCTTTTCAGAATGTTTTGTGGGTCACAAAAAAGACACAAAATCAAAACTTCATGAAAAATGTATTTATTTATAAAAATTTAAATGACAATTTACAATTTAAGTTTGATAGCTTTGTTAGCATGTACAGTGGTGGTAAGCTACAGTTGTGTTAGCCCCGAGCATGACCCTGTGAAACATAAATGTTATGGTGGTAAATATAACTTATGCCAACATCCCAACTCTAAACACAGACCATCAGAAGAGCACATGAATGTGCCACACCGACTCCAGTAATCATGTTAGAGCACTCATGTAATCTCCTCTAAATGACGGCTACATGATACGCTTCTGAGTGTAACTTTTAAGTGCATCTGTGTTTTCCATCCCCTCCTCGTTCTCCTTTAGATCTGGTTAGTTACAGCCTACCCGACCGGAGCCAGGCGTCAGTGGTCTCACCATATTGAGAAAGCGTGCCATAGCTTAGCGCCCCGGCCTGTCTGTGCCGCTCTGTGAATGTGTGAGGTAAAAAAGTGTCAAGGAATTCATTGTCTGTCCTCCACCTGTTATTATTCTGCTCCCAATCAACCTGCTAGCCAGTCTGGAGCCAGTGGCCATCTGGAAACACTGCTCTGTTTATAAACTTGGCAAGGATCAGCACTCCGGGGCTCTGACCTCCCACACAAATCTGGAAACAATTAGAGCACAAGACAGTCTGGCTGATTACCGCGCGAGAGGGCCCAGCGTGGATCCCACTGTCGGTGGAGGGGACGCCAGAGCCTGGTTAGAGAAAATGCTTACTCAGTGATACGGACAATACTGGCAAATACAACTATAATCATTGTTTTGACCAGAGCTTGGAAGGAGATGTGGTGGGAGTAGTGGAAGTATCATTTTTATGTCCTATTTGTGAAAACCTACGGTAATCATATACAGTGAGAGCGATTTTCTGCAAGTAAACTAAAATAAATATATAAATAAACAAATCAATAAATTGCATTGTGCATCAATTTTATTTATGTTTTTACTTTTGTGCAGCTTCTCTTTTTACCAAACACTCTCGGTGGTGAATTAACCACTTCATTTGTTAGACATATCAATTAATTAATTAATTGTTAACCAGTTGGGCTGATTAACCAAACGGAGCTTGATAATAAAACTGTGTTGATGCAGTGAAATGTTCACTATGTAATAAACACTTTCACTATTTACTAAACGCTTTTCCAAACAGTTCTTTTAAATCAACAGTACTTCAGATTCTGTCGACTCTATCCTCTTCAAGTTGTAAAAAAAAAACAGGCAGTTACAGATTTCTGTCTCATGTTTGACATTTTACAGCGCCTTTTGGCTGCCTCTGGCTCAGGCCCAGTTTTATGAATCCCTTCCTTTTCTTGAGAGGAACAATGTCAGCCGTGAATCGCACAAAGATGAGATTACAAAATATGAGGTCCCCACAGGAAGCTGACTGCTTTCCTGTGTTGTTTTTGGACACTCTTGACAGTTTGTGAAAGCGTTTTGAACCTCGGAGGCAAGTTATGTTTTGATGTTTTCATATCCTATAATCAGAGGTATTTTTAGCTAAATAAAGAGAAACACATGTCTGGTAATAGTAACAATTGAAGTTTTAAAATGTGTCTTTCCTATTGATAAAGAAACTAGGAATGAAGCTAGTGTACAGTGACCATAGCAACAGTACAGACCTCCATCAAGGCACTGACTGTAACTCGCAATATTGAAGACAAAGTGACCAGGCCATATTCTATTTCAGATGTCTATCCACAAAAGCCTTTCGAATTTAACTAACAATAATTATTTGTTTATTCTTTTTATTTGTTCTTTTACTGACCCCTTGTGGCATGAGGTCATATCATTGACTTTATCTTGCAATCGTACAGAATCTTTAGAAACTCCTGGACCCAGACGATGCTCACAATCAACACAAAACATATGCACCTTACTCAACCCTCTTCATTATCCCAGGCTTGGTACAGGCACAAACAATACATTCACCACGATGCAAGAAATATATGATGAGAGCCGTACCATCACATGTACGGCGGTTGTTATTCAGTTTGATTTTGATTGCAATGAATTTCCTTTTATTTTTATTTATGCACATAATAAAAAAGATTAAAAAGAAAATCCAAAAACACCTTGGGCAATTATTTTTCAGCCTGACAATAAGCCATTACTGATGCAGAGAGTTACTTCAAAAATGGTGATTCAGAGCTTAACAGCTAATAGGGGCGTCATTCAAATCCTATTTGAAAAGTTTGAGTACTCTTGTTACATTGTTGAGGGATGTCTGTTTTCTCAAGCCACATTTCTGTTTAAGACATTTCCCACTTCCATCACATCATTAGCTCCAGCATGTCTCTTAAAGCTGCTCTCAAGTTTTTGTTTACAGAACCCAGGCTTTTCCAAGGTCTCTGTAATAAGTCGGTAATAGCTGTAGAGATCTTGGGGAGTGGGGAGAGAGAGTGAGGTCGGGGGCTGCCTTTCATCGGCTTTGCTCCGCTACACTTGTTTGGCCCCTGTTTTTCAGTAAGAGTACTCCGCTCCAGATGTGCGCCGGCTCCAGTGTGGCTGCCATTCGTACAGTAAATCGCCAACCCAGGGCCTCGTCAGTCTGTGGGGTAGATCGGCTCGGTGTTGTCCCCCCCCTTACACCCTGGGAGTGATCCCAAGAGGAGGCGGGGGAGGGAGATTTGGAAGTGAGAAGTCAAAACGAGAAAGTGACGAGTAGCCAGGGGACAGCAGACTGTTAGCACTCACATAAGGTGCGGCAAATGGGGCTTTCTAGACTGGGCAGCGATAAGTGAGAAGGAGTTGACTAATAAAGTGTGATGTCAGCCTAAGGAAATCAACTTATGACTCTTTACTGTGGTTATGTTTATAAGGGCAGAAGTTACCATATTTGGAAAAAGCTAGAGTTTTGGAGCTGTGAACCAGGGCAAAAGTAAAGCCAACTATTGCCGAATGGGCATGTAATAATCACATCATTTTCAAACCTAAAGCTTAAAATAACCTCTGCTCATGACTCAATACATTACAAATACAGACTACACACAATAATCTAAACAACAAGAAAGTACCATAGAACAATGAATGTAACTGATTGTCCTGGTGTTTACACTAAGAAAAGAAACTATTGATTCATCAGTTCTCCACTCAGGCTAATGCTGCATTCACAAGACCATGGTATTTAATGACATTCAGCTTTTGTTAAAAAGAGAGAAAAAAAAGAGCTAAGCACCAATAAACATGGCTACTTGATGTAATCATTAAGTAAATGGTTATACAATTTCTCAGTAGAAGCAGAGTAAAACATCCACCACTTCAGTGTGAAAACTATGGGCTCTATTTCTTTGGCTGCAAAAGGTATTGATAGCTAAGTATAGGAACAGTGGATTCATGAGCATCACCAAAAATAAATAAATAAAATGAATGATGTTGGGATCGCCATTCCAGGTGAACTGAACATGATTATTACACCAACAGAAGTGTTCTGTCTTTGAGTGTCTAGAAAAGCCCTACAATATTATTATTGTAGGGCTTTTCTAGACACTCAAAGACACTTTACAATTTCATGTCTCAATCACACTTGGTGACAGAAGCCAGACCAAACCAATGAAACTAAACTATAATAGGCTGATCATTTTTCCTACATTCAACACTACTCAGTCTGACTTTTCACAAGATGCTAGCAGGCGCTAACTTAACCCAATCCTTTTCCCCCTTGTCAGTGGTCATGACTGGGGTTAGTAATGAGGTGGAGAACATGAGGGGAGAATAAATGATGACTTTCACAGAGGAATCTCAGAGCAAAGACGTGAGCATAGAAGCAGGTCACAGTCGGGGTATTTCAGCCTGCTCTAAATCAAACCTTCCTGCTCTCACCAGATAAAGGGATTCACTTCATAAAGCCAGCTTCAAGTGGATTCTTCTGAAATAAAGGTCAGCTCAATCGACGCCGCCAGGTTACTGTCCCCTTTCCCCCAGATTTCCCAAGTCAGGAGTAACTTAGAGAAATGGGCTGTGTAGCGTTTCAGAAATATGAAGGTTTTTAGGACAAATATTTTGAACCTCATTATAACTGACCATTATAACAACAGAAGACCCAGTTAAGTCCCTGTGTGGACCTGGTACAGAGGGGCTTCTTTCTGGTTCAGATCTGGTTTCAGACTTAGTTCGATCTTACGTTTGACATGATTTTGGTTCAGATCTAGTTTGTCCTTGTTTAGTCTTTGTTTGTTGTTTGTTTATATATATTTATATTATTGCGCTTATTTTATTTAGTTTTTTTTTTGCTCGGGTTTCGTTGTGTTTTAGACCTGTATGGTTTAATCATGGTTTAGACATGGATTTGCCTTGAATTAAACCTGGTTCAATCCGGGTCTTGAGTCTTTTGTGAGTTGGTTTAGACTATTAAACCCAATTCTTCCAGTATTTCTTTAAAATACTCTTCTGCTTATTGTCTGACATTATAGCCAGTTAAGTCCTTGTGTAGACCTGGTGCAGAGGGGCTTCTTTCTGGTTCAGATCTGGTTTCAGACATAGTTTTTTATTTAACCTTTATTTAACCTGGAAAGCCCATTGAGAACCAATTCTCATTTACAATGTTCTTACTTTTGACATGATTTTGGTTCAGATCTAGTTTGTCCTTGTTTAATCTTTGTTTAGTCCTTGTTTAGTCCTTTATATATATTTATATAATTGTGTTTATTTTATTTTTTTATTTTTTTTACCTGTATGGTTTAATCATGGTTTAGACATGGATTTGCCTTGAATTAAACCTGGTTCAATCCGGGTCTTGATTCTTTTGTGAGTTAGTTTAGACTATTAAACCCAATTCTTCCAGTATTTGTTTAAAATACTCTTCTGCTTATTGTCTGACATTATAGCCATGTAAGTGAATGCAGCATCACTGAGTTAACATAAACAGATCCTGAGTCATGGTTCGACTGAGGGGTGTCTTCAGGCCAGACAGTGTATTTTCCCCCACACATTCCTGCTTGTACATTTTCCCATGCTCCCAGCTCCACACTGACTCAGCAGCAGCCTTATACAGGGACCAGGTCAGAGCATAGAGGCTGACAGCTTACAGAGTCAAGCCCTTATAGTGTAGGCTGGTTTATGTCTTCTTCCATCTCGAGCTGGAGGAAAGGTTAGCTATGTTTTGTTTTAAATGTGACATAGCTGGGATTAATAGTCATATAGGCTTACATGACATGAAAATGTAGTAAAATACTCATTCACTTCTTCATACATTGGACCTCATGACAAAGTACAAAGAGTCTGCATGTTCTTCCGGTATTATTATGGGTGCTCTCTGGTACTCCAACTTCCTCCCACCATTCAAAGTCACTAGAGGACTCTAATATGTCCTGTAGTGACCTCAACCGATGACTAAAGCCTTATCCTATTAAAACTACCACGTATCGTTATTGCGACATTTAACAGAGCTCATAACACAATGTGAAACAGTTCGTTGGTCCATTTTCCACTGGTTCTCTACTGCAGTGGTTCTCAATCTTTTCATACCACCTCACAAAAGTTGTAATGATAATATACACTGTTAGAATAACCATTACTGTCGGCAGAAAATGTAATGCCACCTCACCTCTTTGTATTTCTCAAGACTTTTTCCTAAGAACTTGACTTGACAGAAGCACAGAGGACTCGGATGTGAGCCGTGACTCACTTGTGTTGGCTCTCCCACTGACAGCTGATCACAGGTGGCACAGGCCTCCTAGAATGCATTACAAGTGTGGGGATCTGAGCCTGCATTAAGTGTCTTCACACATGGTATTAAAGCTAGCCACTGATCACTTGAGACCAAGTGTAAGTTGGCAGCTTCAACAGTCTTCTAGCTTTTAATTGTACATGCAATAAAAAGCATCTCTATACTTGATATATCTTTCATCATATCTTTGTGCCTTAAAACATTTTTGACAAATGACAAACTTAATTAAGATTCAAATGTGCTGTCAAATCATTTTCCACATTAGTGACCATAAGGAAAATGTGCCACTATACTAGCTTGGAGTTATGAGCCCAACAATAAAATATGCAAGTATTTTGAATACAGCACACAGAATTTTGTAATGTCCATAAATGAGTGAATATTTGGTACACTGTAGTTCTTATGTAAATGTTCTACAGCAGTAACCATATGCAAAAGTCGTTAGCCCTAGCTTAGAAGTGTTTACATACCAATGACGACCAATAAAAAATGTTTATCTATAATTAGTCTGATTAGATTGAATTGGTTCTTCAGTTTTTTTAATTGGTTGTGTGATTGGTAATCTCCATTGTTAGTTTATTGGGACCAAACAAATTCTTATTAGGTTAGCGGTTTAAGCTTATAACAATAAACAATGTGAATACATGTGATAATATGATCACATTTAGCAGGAGTTATTAACCATATCTGCCGCTAACGCTAAACAAAACAATAATCTTGTTCTGTGTTGTTGCATGATGTTGACATACCCACAGCGTGACCTTTCCCTTTTGGTAGGACAGGACCCGCTGCCTGACCCCTGTCTTGGGTTTCCCTTCTGGGACCCGTTCCCCGGCAGCCCTCCCCGTGCCCCCCCTCCAGGCCTGTAACGAGGCGAGGCGTCAGAGGCATGATTATTTGCACTGACCCGGCTCTGTCTGCTCGGGGCGGCTTCCACGGCACACTCGCACTGGTTACCATTGACACTGTGAGAGCCAAGAGGGGATGTAAAAGAGGGGGGGCTAACCCTGGCTCCAGTCAGTCGGCCCTCGGCGGCAGGTTGATGAATGTCCAGGACCGCGCGATCTCTGCCACCCAGTGCTGGTCCTGCTCAGCCCACAATGAGTTACAGTCTCTTGGTTAGCTGTGGCCCGCGGTCCCCCTAGAACCCGAGCCGGCCGCCTTGCTTCCTTCCACAAACATCGGAGGTCTCTCTCTTGACAGGGCTCATTCTGCCCGGTGACACGCTCCTGACCGGCCAACCACACGCTGGCATAGGTCACATTTAGAAATTCATGGCAGGTTGATACACCTTTCATTCATGAAAGTATGGAGACACCTGAGCATGATATAGGTCAGGCATAACATCTCGACACATACTTAAAGCTAAGTTCAAAAATGCATTATTTTTGGTGCCACCCTGGCAAAGTGGTCCTGGGTTGAATTCTCCATGTACTGTATATCATCACCCTAAAACATGCACAATATAGGCTAAATCCCCAGCTAGATATGTCTGACCAAGATCATGCGGTAGATGTCTGAAGATGTCTGGCAAGTTGCCCAAACAACTCTGAAGGATTGGTCAAAGGAAGAGGACAAATTTACCCACAGACAGAAGGTAAACTAAACCGACCGTTTATCTGCCTGTCTATAAGCAACTTTACTCAAAAAATACTGAACAGATTTGGAAGGTTAGGTGACACAAGGAACAATTGATTATATTTTGGGTGTGATCCCAAACATCGTCTTCATCAGGGATTTTTTGTTAAACAATGGCATCTGTTAGCATCTTTACTCAAAAAGCACTACACGGATTTTGATAACATTTTCAGGGGAAGGTCAGGAATGACACAAAGAACAATTTTGGGACCGATCCGGATCACCGTCTGGAGCTAGAATGCCATCTCTTAGCCCAGAGGCATGCCAATACATAAGGCAGGTAAGAGTCATGGGAATAGAGCAGCTGTGAGAGAATTCAACATTAACGAATCTATGGTACGGAAGTGGAGGAAGCAAGAAGATGACCTACGCCAAGTAAGGAAGACCACACAGAGTTTCCGAGGGAACAAGGCAAGATGGCCTTGAGCAGTGGGTTATTGAACATAGAACAGCGGGTAGAAGCATCTCTACGGTCTCCATTAGAATGAAGGCAACAGCGTTAGCACGGGACATGGATATTAATGACTTTCGAGGCGGTCCTTCTTGGGGCTTCCGTTTTATGAAAAGACATAATCTCTCCATCCGCAACTGCCAAAAAATTACGATTGTATACTGCAAAAGCAAGATCGCTGAAAAGAAGATCCGGCCAGAGCACATCACTAACAGGAACAAGGTTCCCCTCACCTTTGATATCCCCGTAAACAAGGTTCAGCAATATTGAAAGTTATTGTGAATACACCATTAACGTTTGAACAATGTTGAGAGTTATTGTGAACGCGTTTAATAAAGTTTGACTGACTGACTTGTCTGACTGTT
>JAVQKC010032221.1:0-19257 GCA_036025475.1 Philypnodon macrostomus | reverse complement strand
GACGTACGGGGCGACGTATGGGTCAGACGTACGGGGCAGACGTACGGGGCAGACGTATGGGGTCGTTTTCGCCGATATACACTTTGCTGTCGGGGACGACAGCACAGGCCTTGTTTATTTTTGATAAGGCAGTAGCTTGGACAAAAGTGGGTCCTCGGTCATTGCATTTTCAAACCGTCGCGGTGAGGGCGAGACACCTAGCAGCAGCAGCGGGGGAGAGGAGGTGGAGGAGGTATGAATATGACAGTTTAATACATCATGCCTAATTTATAAATCGGTGCTAATATGGTATTGGGAAATTGATAACGATATCCATTACCTGGCAATGTCCTAAAGGTTTCTAGCATCTATCATAAGCTTAGGTAACTATCCTTACCTCGCTCTGTGGCTAGTGTTAGCATTGTAGGAAGCCACTGGGTTAGTGCATTGGGGATACTTTTCCACTGTCATTGGATGTGCTTGGATTGATTGAAGTTCTTTTTTATATTTCCAGTTGTTGAACGTTTAAACGTTGATTTGACGATGGGCTTGTCCGGTGTCCATTGTGGCCTAATCTACACAAGAAAACGTGTCATTTAATCTATATTATATTAATATATACGTTTTAACCATTTGTGGACAATTAGCGTTAAATCAAACGGCGATCCGTCCTGTTTTTAAATGTAGGCTAAGTACACAAGGCTTCGCTGGTGCTGGGTTATCTTCTCTAGAATTATTCACGTTTGCTGTGTGAGAACACAATGCTGCTTTAATGTTTTATTAGAAGTATGCAGACTGCGTTTAGGTTTTTAAGGACAGTTTTTATACTTCTAAAACTTATAAGCGCCAGAAACTGCAAATAAGCGTGTTAAAAATGTAAGTGTACGTTAAAAATAGGCTTTAAATAAATATAACGAAACTAACTGAGGCTGCTTTCGATTTTCTTATGGTCCTTAAACGCCCCGTGTGCCCTCCCTACAGACTGAGCATGCGCGCAACATGTTGTAAACAATGAGGCTATTCCAGACCGTCCTTAGCTTTGTGTCTATCTAACTGTTTATCTGTCACAAAGTATCGTCATTTTTCTATTGAACTGCGCATAATAAACCTAAAATGTTACATGGTGAGTATAGGGACGCATTTTATTAGATGTCATCATGTAAACCACGATTTTTGACCGCATTATCACCACGTATCAATTTGTTAGTTAACGCTACAGTCCGAAAACCCACATCGAGTGACATATTTGGGCGTGACAGCATGCGAATAAACATACAATTACATAAGTAACACGTCGGGGTGCAGATCATACAGCAGATCATATATCCGCCATGACTATCATTTAGTCTAATGTTTAGCTTAACTAGACATGGTTCTAGTCTAGTAAAACTGACTTCATGTTTGCAGGCAAGCTAACAAGTGACTAGCTCAAAATAAATTGATACGTTTGTCACACATCCCGAACGCCATTATTTAGATACAATACAATAACGACACAAAGACAGAATTAAAACCTCAGAAGAATTGTTTATACTTTACCCCCTTTATTTCTTTAATGCCTGTATGTCCCTTGTCAAATTGTGTAATTGTGTATGATACATAAATCTAACAATCAAAACATTTACAAAAATCTATTTACAACAACTAGGAACCATCCAAGTGCTGCAATGCTTATATTTATATATACACAATTTTTTACTGTGTGTTTTAGGGAGCTAAAGCATGGAGGCAGTTCTGACCAGGCTGAAGGGGCTAAGTGCTGATGAACTGCGAGAAGAGTTTGCCCGGGCAGACCTTAAGTGTGGCCCCATCACGGCTACAACCCGGGCCATATTTGAGAGAAAACTAGCTCGAGTCCTTGCTGGTCCAGAAACAAGTGAGACTGACTCGGCGACAGCAGATGCCTGTGCTGCCGGACAGGTCACATCTGTGTCATGTGCCACTTCAGCAGCTACAAAAACGACTGCGGCAAGCAGCAGCAGAGCTAGTGAGGCTCCTGGAGAGGAATTAGACTTTGGGTATGGAGTAGGTCTCAACCCTCCAGAAGAAGAGGAGATTTTGGTGAAACCAGAGTCAAATGTGTGTCAGTCAAAGACAGAAACCCCGTCAAGGCCTGCACAAGTGTCCCCAACGTGTTATTATGGAGTATGTCCACTATGGGAAGATGTTTTGGCTAGAAATGGTAAGTTACATCTCATGTTTGATCTGTGAGCCATTTGCTACCACAGAAGAACAAGAGATAAGATTGTTGTAAACCCATGTTTAAATAAAACAATGAGGTGTTTTGGCATTAAGAATTAAAGGCTATCGGGAGCTTTAATAGTTTGCCAACACAGCAAATGTAATTTAAAAACTGCTGCTATTGTACCTGGACGTTGTTTTTATCACCATGGTTATAGTTACTGTTAATAAGCATGGCATTTGTTTTGATCTTTTAATGCAGCTTGGATCAGCTTGGAGACAGCCTGTCTAAAACCATATAGATTAGCATTATTGTGAGCTACTCTATTTCAGCAGTGTTGTTGCAAATGCATCAGTAATTTGATCCATCGTACCTATGAGACTCTGCTTGTACCTATAACATAAAAAAGCCAACATCTTAACTTTAAAATTATTTGTAAAATGAAAAGCAATACTGTCGTGTTTTTCATTTGGATTTGTAGAAAGAGCACATGTATACACAGACAAGAAAGAAGCACTTCAGGCTGTGAAGATGATCAAGGGTGCCCGCTTTAAGGCCTTCCCAAACCGTGACGATGCTGAAAGGTTTGCCAAGGGGATTTGTGACTATTACCCTTCTCCTAGCAAATCTACAGCATGCATCTCACCTATAAAGATCATTGGTAAAGGTATTTACCTTTTTTGTATTAAAAAATTATTAATTAAATACTTTTTTTTTTCTTACTCTTACTGCTCTTTGTCCAAACCAGAAATCATGGAGGTAGATTCCATCAACCGTGAAAAGGCCAATAGTTTCAAGAGTCCACGCACTCAAGATTTGACAGCCAAATTAAGAAAAGCTGTGGAGAAAGGTGATGAGGCAGGTTTCAGTGAGCTGGTCTGGAGCAACCCCCGCTATCTTATTGGGTCAGGAGATAATCCCACAATTGTGCAGGTAACAATATTAACCTTTTGTGCTCCCATATTTATCATACAGTGGATTTGATTTAAACCACCAAAAGAAGAAGAAACCGGTCACGTTTGAAGCGAAGTCTATCACGTCTAGTTGGTCGCTGGTACATATGTAAATGTCAGACGAAATACTGCCGCAGAACTGGATCATTGTAGTTGAGTTCGTTTATCCGCTATGAAACTTCTGAACTCCTGTCCCTCTCTGTGTCGTCGGCACACCACTTCTACAAAGAAAACAGGCTCCTCGTTGGATAACGTGCTGCAAACAGACGCCAAAAGTTCTGATTTTCCAACTGGGGTGAAACTTCGCTCCTCGTGTTTTTGCCACATTCGTCTTGTCTCGCCCCCCACGCTTCACATAGGCTTTTCATAGGAATCACTTGCTCATTTACTCTGTTCACATCCGTTGTGAACGCGGCATAATAATACAATCAGTATATGTTTAAATGTTTTTGTCTGACAATAAAGATTAGGTACAGGATAAACTATTGTTTATGTCTGCTTAGGAGGGTTGTCGGTACAACGTGATGCATGTATCGGCCAAGGAGAACCAGGCAGGCATCAGCCAACTGCTCTTGGACACTTTGGAAAACCCAGAGTTCATGCGCCTTATGTACCCAGATGACCAGGAACCTATGCTACAGAAACGTATCCGTTACATTGTAGATCTTTACCTCAACACTCCTGATAAAGCTGTGAGTTTTTTTAAACAGTGGAAATCAAGTTAAAGAACCTATTCAAGTGCTAGTTTAAATGTCTCTTTATTTCTAGGGCTTTGAAACTCCCCTTCACTTTGCCTGTAAGTTTGGGTGTCCAGAGGTTGTGAATGTCCTGTGTTCGCACCCCGACATTGACAAAAACTGTAAAAACAAGGATGGTCTGAGACCATGTGATGTGAGTATTCAGTAATGTACAACATGATCTGGTTCTTGCTTGGACTTGTTCTGCTGCAGCAGTGACCTTTTCATTTGCTTTCCAAATGTCTGTCTATAACACAACATTGAAATCTAAAATTAGATGTCCATGAGCTATTTTGTTCCCCTGTGGATCCTCAGTTATGCCCACTCATGCTCAGTATGTTGTGCTGCATGTTATGTGTTGTGACTAATACTCATTTGTTCTGACTTTTCTGCAGGTTATTTGTAGCCGAAAAAATAAAACACAAGAAGTTAAGCAGAAGATAATTGATTATTTGGAGGGTATTATGTTCAAATTCAATTTTTAAAAACATTTTTAACTGTACATAAACCACGTAATTCAAACCTTTCTTTTTTTTTAGATCGCTGCTATATTCCTTTGCTGAGGGCAGCAGATAACACATCTCAGCCCATTATTGGTGCTCTTTGGTCACCCGAGTCATCAGAAAGCCTTTCTTTGATCCAGCGTCATGTGAAAAGCCCCATGGATCCAATGATGACTGTCACAGCCTTTGCTGGACCATTGAGCCCCTCTAAGGCAAATCTCAACTTCATTCTCCCTTTTTTTTTTTTTTAATATATTTTAAAAAATTTATTTACAGACAATATTGTCTCCGTTAGGCAGATGATTTCCGCAAGTCTTGGAAAACCCCACCTCGAGAACGTGTTGAAATACTGAAGTCTGATCCTGACCGTGGAGCAGAGAAAGTGGGCAGGTACTCTTCACTTGCACTCATGATTTTCTTCAAATTGGTTTGTTATATTATTATGGTATGGCTAAATTGGTGGTATTTTTATGCAGGGACCTGGCTCATGAAATGGGCCATCCATGGGCTGAGTACTGGGACTTTCTGGACAGTTTTGTGGATTTGTCATCTGCTGAGGGTTTACGTAAACTTGAAGAATACCTGAGCAAAAAGGATTTTAGCTCCCGGGCACATGATGAGGCAGGTGAAAATGAGACCTGTAACAGGTTCAGGACGCCCTCTCCGGGTATGTTTCTTCTCCCCAATCTTGGCCCTAAAGGACACCAAAATACGAAATGTTTAATTTGACAGCTGTATTGATATTTTGTCATGCTGTGGTTGTAGGCAAGCCTAAAAAGTTTTGCAACTCTATTTCTGTGGGTGCTTATCTGGATGAAAGTGATGACATCAGCCTTGAAGAGATAAAGAACAGACAAAATGCAGCACTTACCAGCATCACCTCATCTGCTGCATCTAAGGATGGGCTCAAGGGCGCGGTGGGAGGCCTTGACTTTCACATACTTCCAAGACCAAACCTGATTGAGACAGCGGCTGAGCAGGACATGTTGTGCTGCTGTGATGATGGCTTACTGTCACCAGGAACTGTCTGCAAAAATGGAATATGCTCCTCCTCTAGAGACAGGACTCATAACGGAGACAAAGTGCCACAGCGCACTTCCCCATCCTCATGTCTTCTGTCACCCATTTCTAACCTTATGGAGGAATTTGAGCGCATGTCCCTACAAGACCCTTTAGACAATCCTACCAGTTGCAGAGAGAGGAGAAGCAGTGGTGGGAGCCGGAGTAGAGATGTCCGGGATCCCCACACCTTCTCCTCAGCTACAGACCTGAGCTCTGGGCTGAACCGCCTGTGTCTTGGACATAGCAAACAGGACAGTGAAGTTGTAGAAGAACCAGTCTGGATAACAGAGACAGGAAGTGCTGAGGAAAGGCGCAGCAGTGGCAGCTCAGAAGAGTACTTTGAAGCCGAAGGAAGCCTTGATTTGCTGGGCAGGACTAGGGGGTCATTTTCAGCGGGGCGCAATTTCTGTGCAAGGTCGAAATCGTGGGACCACGGAGGTAGGGACCTAAGTAGTTCAGGGTCCTCCAGCTCCTCCTACAAGTCTTTAGACAACTCCCACGAATTCTTACCTAGGACACCGCCACCCATTAGAAAAGGGCTTTTTATTGAAGGGTGAGTTTCATTGGTAGTACTAGCATTTATTTATATTTCACTATATATGTAATGTATATTTATTTTTTTATTTTTGACAGATATTCACCAACCAAGTTGGACAGTCAGGTTTTGTCAGCAATTGTATGTGTGGATGTTGATCCCCAGAAGTATCCCAGCATTCACAAATGGAAGAGCACAATTAAGTTGTTTTCTACAACAGACATGCAGAGGTAAGCAATTGCAAGTATTGATCTTTTTGCTGAACAAATTAATCATAATTAATTATCTTAATAATTGGATTATAGCAATGGGTAAAACTAACTGACTTATATCGCGTAGATGGCCTAGTCCTGCAGTGGTTAAACCTCGACTCAGGAAGCAGCATCAGACTCCCGGCTCACCAGTCAGTGGCCTGATGTCTCCAACCGGCCGCTTCAGTTCGGCCCGGCAAGCTGCCTCACCAGACTTCAGCCCCAGCCGTTACAGCCCTGCCAATGCTAGCTACATTCAGCGAATCCGCCTCAAGCACTTGAACGACCCATCGTTATAACTCCCAGCCCCTCCTGCCAACCCGTGTGGCCATATTTAGCTTTTTCTTATCAAACTGTAAATCCAGCTGCACCAAGTTGGCTCTACTAGAGCTATATGCTCACAAACCTAATAGAAATATGCACAAGTCTGGAGGTTTTATACTAAAGATGTGATACTAATACAGGAATTCTCATCACGTTGGGTTGTGATGAGGTCTCAAGACTAAAAGGAAAAAAAAGATATGTTTGTACTATATAGGTGTGGACCATGTTAAGTTGACAGTAACGTTGTTGTGGCACCTGTATCATTGCAGATTGAACTTTTAAATATTGTGGAAAAAAGGCACTCCCCAAAGTTAGTCACTAAAATGTTAGTGTGGAAACCTTAGTGTGGATTTTGGCACTGACAGTTCTTTTAAAAAAAGTCTGTTAATATTTAAAAAAAAAATATTTTTTCTATGTTCGTCAGTAGCACAAAATGTTTTTACGAGTGGTGTAAAAATCAACTGCCATTTCCCATGTTCTCCTCAGTTCAGGAATTGCCTTAAAATTCTGAAGACATGGTCCACTGCTCCATCAGTTTCACACAAATATGATGACCACCTCAGTGGTTGGATCTGTTATGGCATATAAAACTGACAGGTGGAGATTTTTCATGTTTTTATTTTGTTTATCAATAAATTCATACATTTCCATATTTTCTAATAAATTGTTTCTGTACATGTCTTTTCTGTCACTACTGATGGCCTTAGCTTGTGCATTTTTTTTTTTCAATTATTTGTGTATTTATTGGTCAGAAGTCCAAACTGTAAAACTATTAGTGCATATCCAACAGTGTCTGAATCCCGAGGACACTGCTAAAACATCTACCAGAATTAAAATAAAAGCAGGAACCCCTGAAATGTTAGGTTTTTTTTGGTCAAGTTTAATTTTAGGCTTTAGAAAATGGCTTCAAGAGCTATGGTCGTAACAGAGATTGGCAGTACAGCTTAATGCTATTGTAATTCAATTTTTAGTTTTAGAATTTAACACAGAAATGATTTGAAGTATTTGTTAAAACCGAGTCAACTACATGTGCTGGTAATCATTTTTAGCATGATTATTTGCAATTTTGGGCTAAACCAACAGTTAATAGGGCTGGTCATCTATATCAATGGCAAATTCAATCTAACTTTTTTGTCAGGTTTAAAGAACTAATGTTCTGAATGTAAATTTGTTGTGAAATTAACCTTTATCTGAGAGCACAAACCTCCCTCACTGAAATGATTGTATTGTTGACCCTGTGCTCTCACAGCAGATCTAATTCTGGTTCTGAATTTTCATGAATGTGGAACTTTCCAAAAAGCACCTAAAACGATGCTTCTAGTGCTTTTAGCATTCTGAGCTTATAGAAGCGTTAACTCATGATGTATTCTTTCTGTATGTCTAGACCTCATTTGCAACCAATTAATAAAACATCACTCCTACATTACTGTGGTACGTGTGTATAGTTTAATTACAAAAATGTTACAACCAAAACATTGATATTTCTTTTACTCAAAGCTTAACAATATCCTCACACTTAACACCTGATCAATAATTGGGGGTTTAAAAAATGTAAAAACTACATTCGAGAGGACTTGCTAAGCAGCTGTTATGACTTCTGCTGGCATTGTATGGCACAAAGTAATCACAACACCACCACAGAATAGACACATGATGGTTCTTAAATTACAGTCATTTTCAAGACACTTAAGGAAAAAACTGCGCTTCACATCTCTTAACAGATATCAGGTCCGTGTGAGTTTGTCCGGGGGCATGAATCCTGCGTCTCCCAGAGTCCTGAGGGCTACTCTTCCACTGGGACGAATAGTAAGCCATGTAATGCTTCCATTGTTCAAGCCAATTCGTAACCAACCCTCGGGCGGAAACTGAAGAGCTCTAGGATCAAGACACAAGAGCATTTGAATCAACACTGAAGATAATAAAACAAAAACAGAAGTTGTAGATATGAATTTGTACAACAGACTATAGCACTCAAACATTTCCAAAGCACTTTGCAGTTAATAATGGACATCTGTGCCACATTACAATGATTAGCATTATACTCAAATCAACACTAAACAATGAAACTGCTGACAACACAAACCTGCACACAAAATAACGGATGACGTTGGCATGACACACAATGATCTCATAGCTGTCCTCTTTCTGCTTGGGGTCAGCCCGGTGGATGTATCGCCGAAAGGCTGCCTCAATGCGAGCTCCATCTTCATGGTACTGCTGAAGGATCATAGAGAAGTTGAAAGCCACTTTGTCAAATTAAAAACACATCGGTTTTATATAGCGCTTTCCTCAACACTCAAAGACGCTTTACAATTGCCTTATTCATTCACTCTCCCTACCTGGTGGTGGTAAGCTACATGTGTTGCCCAGGAACACAACAGTATGCACTTTGGCTGGGTTTTTTATTTAAAAGCTAGATTAACTATTAAAATAACAATTAAATTTGCTTGACACTTTTGATTATGTCTATATAACAATATGGTGTAACATTAAGATTATAAAATGGCCTCTAAGTTCATGTAGGCATTTTAGAGTCTTGCCTCATTTGGTCAATAACTGGATATATGTGAACACACAATATTCCATGATAATACATTTGTTGCAACGGCATGTTTAGCAGCTAAATGTTACATACACACGGCCCATTTTATAAGTTCAAAAAAGTGGGTTTATGTTCTCACCACAGCATCAGGTTTCCAGTGAGTGACGGGAGGAACTGGCTCAATAGGAGCACCCTCTCTTAACAAATCACAGCTCACTAAATCCACTCCTGCACATAGAGTACACAGAATTACAATGAGTTCAAAAGCTCAGATCACTGTGCATAATTAATAATCAGTGCTATTTTAAAGAAAGGTTGTTGTTCCGTTGTAGACCTGGGACATGTTTGCTGATGATGTTTGCGGTCTCAGTTGCCCGAGTCATACTTGAGTGGATCAAAAGATCATATTTTAGACCCAGGGCTGCCAATCTCTGACCAGTCAGCTCAGCCTGATCACGTCCTGAACACATGACACAACACTAGTCATTATAAATCAATATAAGATACGCAGCACTAAGTCAACAGCAACAATGACTGTACCTAAAGGAGTGAGAAACCTCTCCTTGTCAGTGGTTCCGCTCAGGTTGTACTGGGAATGTCTGATGAGGAGGATGTTGCGTGTAGCTTTGGGTTTGCCATTCTCCCGTTCTGCACTGGGGTCTTCTGTCACACTCTCTTTCTTCTTCCCATTGGCCAGTGTCGATGGGTCTCTCCTGCACATAGTTAAGATGAGGAGATTAAAGATGGCTTTGTCTAATATGGTTAAGGTGATGTGTGGTAAGCTAGGTCAACACAGTTCAGGTTTAGGTTTAATGTGAATATCAGTCATTGTGAACTGCACAGACAGTTACCTATTTACGGGTCTGTTCCCATAATTACAGCACTATGCAAAATGCCTCGTTTTATAAAATGCATTTACTAGAAAACCATCTAACCCATGTACATTTATAGCTTAGGAATAGGAAGAAGCAACATTACATGGGAATGACTTATAGACAGTAATTGAACATATACCTTGGTAAGGATGCATTCATTAATTTCTATCTTACAAATATGAAACGATTCTATTCAAAGAGTGCATACTACTCTTCTGATAGCTACTTAATTTGAACAGGTTCATGTTTATCGGTGCTTTTTGCTTTGGTGATCCATACAAGCCACATACTTATCCCAGTTGAAATCCCAGGCGTGTCCGGAGGGCGCGGGAGTGTGGTTGGCAGGTGTCCATGCAGGCTGCGCAGCTTTAATCGCGGTGAATCTCGACCACCGACTCTCCCCGTCTCCGGGTTGTCCTCCAAAATACCCGTGCGAGTCTGCAGCGGCAGCCGCAACCACGAACACTGCTGATCCTCCAGCAAGGCCACACAGAAGTTTCAGCGCCCGCCTGTATGCCATGATCAAAGTACAGCCCGAAAGCCGCAGACTAAGCAGCTAGATAATTAGCCCCACTTTGGCACAGCACTGTGAATAAAGTGTACCCTTATATATCTGGAGTTATGTGCCAGGTGGTTATTTCAGAATAAGGTTCGTTACGCTAACGCACGTTCTCCGTCACGGATACAGAGAGCCGTCTGGTTCGTTGGAAACTAAAAATAAATCCAGTCGGCACCACACGATAAAGGGCTAAACTACTTCCTACAAACATTACGGTGGCCCGTATAGGACATAATTCTGCTAAACTGCATGGACTTAAAAATGACACTAGGGGGCGCTCCAGTACCTATTGGTTGCACGCTACTGAGTCCTACTCTCTAGTTCGTAAAATGTGGATTTTCGATAAAAAGCTTAAAAGATACATTGATTGACAGTACGCGAAATATTACGTACATGGCCACGCTTTCTGATTGTGCTTTACGGCGCTGTGCTAATTATTAATACTCACAAGGCGCTAATTATCAGTAACAACCCCAAGATTCTTTTAGCCCACGAATGTTAAAGAATAATATGGATTAGTACTCTGCTCTGACTGTTCTTCGGAGCACTTGCAAGCCCTGCAGAGAGGCTCCACCTTTTCGAGCGGTTCAGTGACCTCACTAGTGGGCTGGTTTGGAAGGGTGGGATTTCCAGGCTTTCACAGAGCTCAATGTATTCCCCCTGCCTGTATCTTCGGATCTATGCGGCTTCACCGATAGAAAAAAACGGGCTGGTCAGACCTCCAACCGCCGCTAATCAGGCCCGCGTCTTGTATCCCGGACCTCTTTTCTACATGCGACTCCAATCGGAATAACTAATTGAGGAATGTGGAAATTACAGAATGCCCAACAGCACTGCAAAGAGATTTAAACCCACGAAATACATCCCGGTATCCACAGCTGCCACGCTCCTTGTGGGGTCGACTACTTTATTTTTCGTCTTCACGTAAGTTTCCTAAAGCTTTTCGATTCAGGCTTGGGTTTTCACGTTGGAGCCTGTGTCTTTTCTTGGCTGCACACTGGCGTGAGATGACCGAGGCTCGGAAGTTTGCATGGATACATTTAGCCACTTAAGTGAACCGTGACTTCATTCTAATACTATCGCTGTGGTAGATCACATAGCGGTATTTGTTGACTTCCTGCGAACTGGGTGTCGTGGCTGCGAGGAAAACTTCCAACTTGTGAGTTTGACCACTCTCGCAGGAGTCTCGACGTATAGTTTAGGCCGCGAATGGACACTTTATGTTGGCTAATAATGCAGGCTGAGGTGGTTGTGTTTGATATAGTGTATTTTTTACACACACAATGTTGTCATATTATTAAAAAAGCGAGCTTTTCCCCCAATTTACAGTATTATCCAATGGCATCCAAAAAGTGGAGTGGTGGTTAATAAGACAAAATGAATGCTCCCTTGATACAAAAAGCAGCATCTCTATTTATCAAATGCTCGCGTTTATCCATCCATCTCCACTTCCTGCACACTGGTGATGGCAATGTCTCACAAGCATCGCCATCAGCCCCCAAGATAAAACATATCCATTGACAAATAGGGAAGTTAGATCAGATGTTATACACCGACAAGAGATAGGTCTAACGTTGGGCGGTTGATGTATTTGGTAAGTAATCATTTCATCATACAAGACTTGGTTTAAACCCTGAAGGTATTATAATCACTGACATCAACCACAGTCTCTGCATCTGAGAGGAGCCTGTGAATATTTGAACAGTTTTGTAATCCATTAACCCAATATTACAAGGAATACAAAGCATAGGCAATGAGAAGTACCATTACAGAGTTAGAAATGACTAACACAATTCTAGCTTTCTGTGTTTTGTTGAGCACATGAACATAATAATAAAAATAATACGTTCCAAGGACATCTCAAAGTGCTACAGCTTTTAATATGGACTAACAATAAGGCCAATCATTCAAAAAGAACAATAAAGGCTTCATAAAAATGTCCTAATGAACACATGGACTTCACTGCTGACCTTTCCATTGCATGATTTTTATGCTGTGTAAATTACAGCATTTATCGACAGCTAAAAACTGGACTTGGTGACTGAGACATATGGCGTGGGCTGTTTCTCATCGGTTGAATCTCTCCTTTGAGTTCTGTGTTCAGTACAAATGCCCCGGTGTACCACATACAGAGAAATAGTGTGGTGATTTCTAGTAACATTTGTGATGCAAGGATATTGCAAAAATACTTCTCATGGTCATTCTTTCTGGGTATTAACCCTTCACCTTACCACTAGCTATTTTAATACACAGAATTAACTATTGGCTATATTCAATCGGAAAGCTTTGACTGTCCATTTTGCATTAAAAAGTGTACGGACATAGACAGCTCAAAGGCTCTAAAGGTAAACAATGGACTAGACTAGGTATAAGTGCATTAAGCAATAAAATAAATCTCTAATTTGCCTGTTCATAAAATCTATTGCAGATTACCAAATAACTGAATATACTATAACTGAAACATTTCTCTACCATGGAATATCACAGTTGCCTACATCTTGTTAGTCCTTTGTTTGCTGGGCTTTGTATTGTCTAATCTGTGTTTTAAGGTTCATCCCCAGCAGATGGTTCAATGGTGAGGATTAAGACTCCTGTTTCTCCATCGTTTCAGAGCAAAAAAGGCCCACATGATTGAGTTATGTATGGCGTACCCCCCAGGGAGAAGCGCACATCCAAACTAGGCCATTTCTTTTCATATAGCATGTTGATTTCAGCCTAGCCATGGCAGAATAATATGAAGTGTCAAACTTACAATACATGCTTTTAAAATAGTAGCATCAGAAGTCATCTATATTTAGCCACCACATACAGTACCAAGCGCCAAATTTGCCATGGACAGAGTTTTCTGGGCAGGAGACTGTTGACAGCAGGCTGTTTGGTGTCATATGGGCAATAGAGAGGGCTAGTGTGTGAGCCAACACTGGCAAACGTACACTCTTTGTGGTGAGTCCTGACAGTTTGTGTTTCCCACAGAGATAGAATTAGACCACATTAGAAGAGCATTATTTATATCTCAGCTGCATGACTACAATTGCTCACACAGACCGATGATAATTCATGCTTTTACTAATGCTCATAATGTTAGCCTAGTTTTATCTGTTTAGCTTACGTCTATTTTATTTGCGATCCAATGCTGAGCAAAAACAGCCCAGTAGTTCCAAAGCAGAAGTGTGCTTGGACAGATTGTTGAAAAACATCCATCGATCATCTGGATAAGACCTGTAGAGCACTTTATACCCAACAAGGCCCTAAATGACATGTTGGGTAGTGGGTGTTGAATGTGTTTTCAGACTGTGGGGCATTGCAAGCGAACAAGACTCTCTCGTCTAATCTCTGACTTCCACATCTGTTTCCTCCTTTTCACTGTACATCCATTCAATCAAACCTCATTCAAGCCCCCACTCTAAGCATTGTTTTTGTGAAGAAACTAAAAGCTATTTCCCAGAGGTCTAGTCAAAGCTGTAGTGACAATTACCTCTATTTCTATTTTTGATGCGTCCATCATAATTGCGCTTCGAAACATCTTTATCAATATACCACTTGTTATGTATTGAGCATTTTATACAAAGTCCACAGGCCCCTTACAATCACTCAATAGAGGAATAAAGGTGAAGTAGTGCATTATACAGAAAGAGTCAAAGATGTTGCTGGTGGAGTTTTGTGTTTTTAAAAAATGCATAATTGTCATGATTATGCACAAGCTGCTAAACAAGCTTTTAACCATTAATGCCTCACTTCTTAGTGTGGCAGTCCATTAGTGGCTGTTTGCTGGGCTCTTGTGACAGCGTCTGTGATGTGGTGTGTTTGACTGTAGTTAAATGAATTGTTGTTTTAACTTCTCCTTCTGTTTATACTTGTATGAGCGCCTCCATCTTGGCTGCCTGCTTTAAATATTGCTCATATGGCATTGCAACTGATTTGGATTTAGTTTGTTTATTTAAATGCATGAGCAGGCCAATCATTTTGCCACGTGTTTAGCGTGTTGTAAGAGAACTCAAGAAGAAATGTTCTACTGGCTTTTCTAAATGCTTACGTAATGTTGCAGCCTAAGTGACGGTATTAACCCTTAACCCTTAACCTTACCACTAGCACACAGAATTTACTACAATCAGAAAAACTTTGACTGTCCATTTTGCATTAAAAAGTGTACAGACATATACAGTTCAAAGCCTCTAAAGCTAAACAAAAGACTAGACTAGGTATAAGTGCATTAAGCAATTTCAGTAAATAAACCTCATAAAATCTATTGCAGATTACCGTATAACTGAATATACTATAACTGAAACATTTCTTTACCGTGGAATATCACAGTTGCAGGTCAGCGTGGTCTGGCTAGATTTGTCAGATTAGATAGAGGTGTAATTTCTGCTTTAGGTCCATCAACACGTTGGTGAGAGGGACAATTGCAGGGCAGGTTAGTGGCACTTTGGCTCTCAAGAAGTGCTTACAATGACGGGATTATAAATGGGGAATGGTTTGGGGAGAGAACAAGCTTGGGAAAATGGCACTAATATCTTGATAGTTTGATTACCTTTGACAGCATCTTTTATAATATCTACTTTTCTACTAACACAGCAATCGTTTTAGCTGCTGACTACTTGACACAAATGGGAGGTAATGTTTGTTAAGTGTAAGTCAGTGGTTTTTGGAGGACTCTTTTTGGCTTGGGGAAAATTACAATGTGCAAATCCCTTACATGTGGTATAGAGAACGGCCATATATCAACCCACTCTGTCCAGCTAAGGTATGTCCAGCTGTTGTGGCTCCTCAGACCAAAGCTTAGAAGTGATGGTTTGCACTGGGGAGGTCATGAATCTCACAAAAGGACCTTGAAGCAATCTCGGAGAAATGGGTTGATCTAGATTTTATTAACACAATTGGGCTTAAACTGGATTGAGCGTCAAAAACAGTGTGTTGGTGACGGACACAATTTTTCATTTGTCCTTATATTAGTTTCTGAAATCAGGTGTGTGAAAATTGGTAAAAAATTGGAGTCTTGAGTGAATGAATTGGAGAGTAAATGTTAGTCTGTTTCTGTTTGTATGTCTCTGTGTTTACCTGGTTGCTAACTGACCACTGGCGATGTTGTACCCCACCTACAGCCCATAGTTGCTTGGTTGGGCTCCAGTCAACCGCAACCCCTAGCCCAAAGAAGTTGAAGATGGATGTATGAAACAATATTGTTATTTTGCCATTCACTTATTGCAGTTGATTAAACCTTGCCTTTGCAAACTTCAAAATTCAAATTGCCCGATATAAGTCTAATGCTATTTTACTGTATAAAACCAGACATTGCAAGTTGTGTTTACTTGCCCAATGGGGGTCAGCCTATTAGCTCCAGGAATTTATGGACTTCTACCTTCCCTGAATCACTTGTGTTCTTGTATAGTGTGTTTGTTCAGTTGTTGGTGCAGCTGAGATACCTGCAGCAACATGGCCGCTGCCTTGAACTGAATGAAGCCCACAGTAACAGACAGAGATACCTCATCTTTCTCATTGTTAAGTGCATGCTCATACAGTTTTATCAGCGTGGCTCTCTCATTATCGATGAAGCCCAGGGAATACAAGGCCAGGTCGTGTAATCTCATTGCCTCCCAGCCTTCCTGTCACTGCGCCACAACAACTAGGTTAAGATAATGCTGACAGATCCTCTTCCCTGGCACTCACCATGTACCGCCATTGTCAGTCTGCTTCAGGTCTGTGTACTGTATCCACACAAACACTGAGATTCCAGGTTAACGTCAACTGAAATCAAGGTTTATTTGGATCAAATTTCATTTAGTAGAATCAATGTGTGACCTTCTGCTTTTCATATCATAAAATCCACTTCAACCAGTTGAATCCCATTAAGTGTGTGCATCGTAAATTGATTTATTGCAAAACTAACATTCCCTGTACTGTCTTGTGAGCAGTAAAGTAAGTCTCTGTCTTGTAAATCTGAATATAAAAGACATCTGACAGGCTGATTAGCATGATGTGTTATAACCAGACCTCTCAGCTGTAACCACAGGTGAAGTGTGTGAGTCATCCTATTAGCGTTGTACCCAAAGGGTTGTATTGTGTTGAAACACATAAAATATCAGGAACGAGCATTTAAACTCTATTTTTGCGACTCCTGAATGTATTTTGTACATTGTCTATTTTGACCCCCTTTGGTTTTTCTTTAGCAGTGACTTTCTGTAGCTTTGGTGCTTGCCATAAAAGTAAATGGTGCCTTGTGATGCCATAACTGAGCTAAATGAATCCATGTGGAGGTTGTGCACAGCAGTGTGTGGGTGAAAAGTGCGGGAAAGTGCAGCGAGGTGCAGGCAGTTTTTTGTGTGCTGCAGCTCCCTCCCACCAGTGGAATAAGCCCAGGCCGCCTGGAAAGTCTCCTCTTGAGGAACATGTGGGTTTAATTTAGACCTCCAGCCTCTCCCTCCATGGGCGACTCCACCCTGTTTCCCCTCGCGTTGTTTTGCCAGAAGGAGCCCACGGCTGGTTTAAGTGGAACCAGAGCTCCGCCTTTGACACCCTCTGCTGGAGCAGCTTTGTGAGAGATCAGGCAGCTTAGAGTGGGCCAGAGTTTATACCAGTGTGGCTGGGTCCATCTCTAGGACATTGTAGGATACATATAGGAAAGTGGAAGTCACCGATCTAATATGTGAAACACTCCTAAACTATGACAGTGGGATAATGCTGTGTTTTATTGTTCACATTGGTGTCCAGGTTCTGTCACATTAGTCATAAATACTTCAAGACAAGCATTGCAAATTGGCTATGCATTGTTCCAGTGTGTCATGGGATCATGAAACTAGCTTGACTGAGTAAGATAAATCTGACACTGGTGACACATACCTATTTACTTATATATGCAGTAGAACAATCAGGCAACAAATGGCTGCTCTGCATATTGTTTAATACCAATGATAAAAATAAAAAAAGCCAGAAATGTGTGCAGTGGTCACACATCAGTCTTTGAAGCCCCAGATCCACGGGGCTCCAGCCAGACTGCTCTGTTAGGCTTTGGTCCATTCACTTTGTAGTTCAGGACGGAAGTGACCTTATCCTCTCACATCTGCCACATGCTATTATTCCACACCTTTCCAGTCTGGCTTTAATTGTCCAAACATTGTATCTTTATTACAACTATATCCTTAAGCATCACTGGCCTCATACTTGGCATTGTTATTGATGGATGTTGTTGCTTGCTCCTACATACTGCAGCTATTACTAAGACTGAGGAGGTGATATGAGTGGGCTGATCTAGTTTGTAGTAAACCTGCTGTTATGTAGTCCTTCTGTCAGATGACCAGTTGAACAGTGTTTATTGTCAATTTTTGTTTTACTTCTCAAAGGAATCGCTCTTTCTACAATTCATCGTGACAGCAAATAGTGACATGTGTTGTGAATGAATGTGTTTTATGTCAGGGAAGGAAGTTGTTGACCAACGTGACTTCGACAGTGGCCTCTAGCCTGGTATCTGCTAGTCTGTTGTCATCTGAGGGTTTCCTCTGCAGTGATTTGTTTCTCCTGGCACATTTTCGACAGAAAAACATACAGCTTGTGAGTGTTATCTGCATACCACTAAGGCTAGCAACTACCACACCATTTTTGACAAGGAGGAAATCATGCTGTTTGCAATATGTTAAATAACCCAAAAAGATAGAATGTGATCAAATTATTTTCTAAGTAGGGATAAGGCTTTATTAACAGACTTACTCAAATTCCAATTCAGTTTTTAGGTAAAGACTAAACCTTACATTGCGAATCATTTAGCTTCTTGCAATACAGATGCAGATTGTGTTAGCTAATATTGTGATAATTATAAACTGCTTTTGTGTATATCAAACTATATTTAACAAATTCTTTGAGAGCCAGATTCAGTTGTTTAGTTAGCAGCGTTTGGTGTTGTCGTGCAGCTCCTAATGCTCTAAGCCAAGGAAAGTTTCATCCTGTCTTATCTTCTCCAGAGTCCAGCATGTTTCACGTTTGTTTTGCCTCTCGCCTCGTGGGAATTGTCCGCAGTGATCCATCTTAGGGCCGAAACTCTGCAGTAAAAGACTTAAATCACAAGTGTACTCTAAACAGGACTCCTGGGTGCCTGGTTGGGCAGTGTTTCTGTTCTCTACATTACAGTGTCTGCTAGACCTAATCTGACCTGTGCACAGCTGTGATCCAATTCATTGACCTGGTTGCACTAAGGGCAATTTGATCAGGTTTGATATAAACTTTGTTGAACCAACTCTTCACTGATATCGTATGCATTTTATCAGGCTTCTCGAAAGTGATATGAAACCTTAAACCACTTTCACAGTTTCAAGCCTAAGGATTTTGTGAATCCTGGCTGTATGCAACAGTCGGCTAAAGTAAAAGTTGGCTTTGATGAATTAAAATATTCCATTAGCGTTCTGACTTTATACTTTTACATAGATAAAACAAAAATAGAATACAACTCAACAAAACACTTGCTATTATTATATCGGCGAAAACAGCGTGTCGCCGATATTATGGAATCACGTCGGTGCGCAGATCCTAGCTGTGAACGCGATAACTCAAAAACGAATTGCTGGATCATTTTCAACATTTGCACACAGGTGCATACCATAAAGACGCCGAACTGTACCGATTTTGGTACTTCTTCGATGAATATTAATTAATTAATAACGGGCCAAAACTGTGAACGCAATAACTCAAAAAGTCTTTGCTAGATCTTTTTCAACTGTTGCACACAGGTACATATCATGAAGATGCAGAACTGGATTGAGTTTGGTAT
>JAVQKC010032198.1:0-21674 GCA_036025475.1 Philypnodon macrostomus | reverse complement strand
AGGCAGCAGTCTAAGCAGGGAACTCCCGCCTTTGACCACCGCCCGATCCACATTGCACCAGTATGGTACCTCCCGCGGGTGGTGGGTCCACGGGAGGTAGCTCATAGTGATGTTTTTATAATGTATGTGATATGAAGCGTGTTTATTTGAAAGATTTCTGGTTGGTAGAACTTGCCAGACACCGCACAAGCCCAGGAGAATTAGATAAAACGTGTAAATGCTGCCAGTTGGATCTGAATTTGCCAAGTGCCTTTTTTTGGTTTTAATTAATTTCCTCCTTCATTAGTCTGCCAAACATTGATGATTGGAGGTTTTTCTGACTCATTGTGTCACGTTTGATTTCCACAGTGACTTTAATACAAGCAAATATTTGAGAGGCAGAAATATTTTGTGATTTGAGGTCCTTGACATTTAAAGGTAATGTTTTTTTTTTTACTTGTTGACAGAACGTTGCATGATTACACCTTTGTCTCACCTTTGCCAGTATGTAGTGTTTACTGAAAGTGCTAATCATTTTCAGTCATTAATCAGTCATTTGGACTCAATGGCCACTTTATTTGGTAGATCCTGTACCTAATCTGGTTGCACCCATTGTAGAACTTCAAGATGATCTTCTGCAGATCTTTTTGTGTTTATCTGAGCTAACTGCCTTTGTGTTGCCTCTCAAACTAGCTTCTAACCAGTGGCACAAGACATTTTTGCACACAGAAACGCCACTCGCCGTACTATTTTCCAAAACATTCTCGCTTATCATTCTCGCTTATCATTCCAGTCCGCCGCTTCAAGCGACTGGAAGAATCTGCAGCGCACACTTAAGCTCAGCTCGTTTATTCCAATCAGCACATTTAAGAATTCACTGCATGCAACTGTCCGAGATCGTTGCACTTGTTTTTAGTTGTAGATTTGTATTGCTGTTGTTATTGTTTCTGTTGCACTGTAGGCTCCGTATGAATGTATTTGGTTAATGTGCTGCTTGTTAATGCTGCCTCTTGGCCAGGTTGCCATTGTAAGTGAGAATTGGTTCTCAATTGGTTTACCTGGTTAAATAAAGGTTAAATAAAATTCTCTGACTAAATCTATTGGCAACATGGTACTCTAATACCTAATACCTAATAAAGTGGCCAGTGGATGCAATTTTGTGTACTTTTCTACTTAGCTTCCTAGATTTGTATTTTTTGTCTGCTTATAACACTATAAATTAGAGATGGGAAGACTGTTTAAAGGTTTTCTCACTATGAACCTGCACTATTGGCAGCAAGCAATTGATTAGCACAAAGGCCCCAGTAGAGCAACTCATGCATATTCAAAATCAATGAGACTAATCACTCACAGGTTTTATCAGTATAAATCTGTGGTATGAACATGCGTTTGCTGTAGATTGTGGAATATTCTCAGTCTTCATTCGGTATTCCATCTGGGTATGTTTATTTTCCACTTTAGGAACAGGAAATCCATGTGCAATTTCAGTGGGATTATCAGCGCAGTGCAGCTTCTACCAGCAGCCCCCGATAACCGTGGCTTTTTCTTGTCAATGCGATGCCAACGGCAGCTTACCGGGTGGGCTCTCCTCTCACTACCTTGTCTTTCACATGTGAGATAAACACAAACGTGTGCAATCGTATGGAAACAAAAGGCATAAATTAACCCTAAAGGGAAACAATGCGTTGTATAAAAAAAGCAGTTTATAAATACAAACATAAAATACGCCAGGCTGATCAGAAATGCACAATAAACAGAGGTCGCTAGTTTATAGGAAGACCTTTAACATGGCCCTAGGCTTCAGAAGCATGAAATATATATTCAATCAATAGGTACTAATAGGATCTCGGTCTTAAAAGCTTTATTGTTTGTGGATTTGCTTTACATACATATACAGTATATAGGATGAAAGATCTGGAATTTTAAGGTGAGCATTTTAGATACTTTAATCCCAGTGGCATTATTATATCTCTCTTGTATGAAGTTGGGTATGTAAGAAGTGGATCATGAGTAATCAAAGCTCCTCAATAAAACTGAAGACAAGTATGTTTCCGAATTCACAGTATGTGACGTCTGAGTCCTTTAGGCCCCTCTGACATAAGGTTAAGGGCATGTTTGGTACCTTGATACATGCTACTAAAATAGTCCAACCCACGTCTAGCTCCCCTCTCCCCCAAGTGCATCCTGTTTTTTACGAAGAGGGATTCTAAAATAAAATCAGCTGTCACTGGATGCCCCGGCCCCAGTAAGCTGGAAGCACACTGCTGGAGCTGGTCTCCAAGCCTCCCTGTCGTTCTCTGGGTTAAAGCTAGGTTTTCCCAAGGCCTTTTTGTTTTGTGTTGGATCTATTGTGTTTTGACTTGAAGGGCGACCTACACAGTGACAAAGGTAAGCCACATCTGTTGTTATCAGCAATTCAAGGTTGTCTTTTGTCAGAGCAGCTTTTAGAATGTGTTTTGTTACTAAAGCATGAGAAGAAGTAGACAGATGGGAAACACTTGGTGACATTTTAGTTGATAATGAACTGGTCTGATGTTCCCGGCAGAGAGACATGAGGAATCTTGGCTGTAAAATCAAAAATGAGATGAAGCGGATGGGGCTGTATTGTGCTGAACATGAGGTGTTTATAAAGGATTTGAGCCTGGTCATAAAACATGCATGGGTTCTTCCTGTTTCCTTCCACCAAACATAACCAGCAGCAATCTGATCTGGAATAATCTGAAAGCATAGCAAATTTCAGACAAAGTGCTTAGCCTAGCGTAAGGAAGCACTCAAGGGCAATTCATTCTCCATGTAGAGTGGAGAAGTTATTTTGATACATTTGACAGCTCAATTATTGTGTCTGTTTTATTTTCATTGGTATAGAAGAAATGACATTTCAATTAGTGTAGCTGTTTTTTGCTTCTCATGTCAAACTTACACCAGGCAAAGGCTCTGGCCTGTAAGTACTGAACAGAAAATTGGGTTGCTTAAGGTTTGTGTTGTGAATCTAGGCAGTGACACCTCTGTGATTAGGGGCCGTCCTGATCCAGGGGCCGTTCTGATCCAGGGGCCGTCCTGATCCAGGGGCTGTGCTTTAGCTCCGAGCCACACAGCCTTCTGCACACTTAAATTACTCTCTTGTTCTTTCCTCTTTTCGACATACTCCTCTGTCCCCTACACAAACAGCCCATAGTGTGAAACTCACCTCAGAGGCTCAGGCACAGGCAGCAACATGAGGTCAGGGCCCGGCCTTAGCTCAATTTAGTCTCTGAGTGGTACATACCGGCAGAATTGTGGCCTCCCCGATGATTGTGCCTGGTGTTACTCCTCACTGTCTGTAGACATCACTTGTGGCATTGACAAGATAAGAAGGACTATAATTAATATTACAAACAAATGCCCCTGCTTTTCAGTGATATCACCATCACTGTAAGCAGACACTGTTTTATGGAGACATCCTACTAATGGGAATCCTACTGAAAGAAAAACAATGAAGTAATCTTTGCTGTTGAACTTCTTTTACCTCCATTTGTAAATGTGTTACAGAGGAACATGACTCTGCAGTTTAAAATAGGCTGGTTTATTTTTTCTCTCTAGTGTGCTCTACTGTGGAGCCCGGTTACCTCACCTCCATGCTATGGCAGTTTTGCATACATGGTTTGCATACTTTGTAAGAAGCCAGAGATATGGCGGGGGCTCACAGGTCAACAGCGTCATGTGTGTGGCTGTCACACAGCTCCAGACCATGACGTGTAGGTTTATCTGTGGTGATAAATGAGGACATTATCCTTGTGTTTCTGTCATCACACTGGTGTTAGATTACAGCCGTAGTCTCAGGTGTAGGATTTCTGACCCATATTTATAGGACGCTCTGGGTAAAAAGCCTGGGTATTTTCAGAGCTGCGTATTTCTCCTCCTGACAGCTTCTACGCTACAGTGCTAAAAGCAGACATGAGGACGACATGCTCTTGTCACATGGCTCTGAATGACATTCTTTTACATTGCATGACTCTTTTTGATCTACCTGGCTCTTGGTGATTGATTGCTTATTTTGATAAAGATTTGGCATGAATGTCATATGATGGCAGTGTATACATACGGTATATACGGTAGCTACAGTTGTATGGCATTTGTCAAAGCTGCTTCTAATCCTACACAAGCTTCATAAGCATTTAACACAGGGCTGCATAAAACAAGCAAGCTTTTTCAAAAGATTTTTAACCTACACAAACACAATCCTGCACATGTGAACACGTATTTGAACGGTACAGAAATATCCGAAGCTGGATCCTCAAATGTCAAAAGGTGACAATGTGCAAAAATAATTTGTGTTTAGGGTCTTTGTATGGCTCTTTGTTGTTGCCTGAAGAGAAAGAAGATGAGCCAAGAGCTGAAAGGTCTGGTGTGGGTGTACTGTGTTGCGCTTTCTCACTCGCCTAATGATGCTTTGTAGCACAGAAAAGTCAAATGTAAAATCAATTATCTGCTCTAATTGGCGATCCACAGGGATGTGCTTAGCAATATGAAGAATCATAAAGAGGTGTGTGTGATTGATGAGGACTCCACTTTAGTTTAATGTCAACATTTGTCACTGACTCTGATTGGAGGCTTCTGAGAGCCATTTGACGTCTGCAATCTGACATTTTTATGGAATTTATATTTAGAAAGCAACACTTATCCAATACATCCAAGGCGTCTCTGATAAAAGTATGGATATATATGTCCAGGAATATTTCAGTTATAATACTGTACTTTACAAAAGAGTTGTTTTCCCATAGAGACTATATGCAAATACAAAGCCTGTTTGATTTTTATTGATGTTAAAATGTTGTTTCTGTGTGCAGCTGCAGGCGGCAGCAGTAGATCCAGGCCAGGGCGTTTGGAGGTCGGGCTGAGTCAGGAGAACAGAGCCTTCAGCACCGAGGATCAGGAGGCCGAGTCTGTGTCAGTGAAAGAGCGCATGGCTATGTATCAAGCTGCTGTATCCAAGAAAGAGCCCACTTCTGCTGCGGTAAGGTCATACCTGCACATGGGGGTAACACAAGACTGAAAACAACTGACCATTAAGGATTCAATTGTAATATTTCTACTCATAGAGCTACATTTCAATAAAAACAAACCTCTAGAAACAATCAAACGCCAGAGCACTGCATTAGGTGTACAATATCTCTTGCTGTTTTTCAAAAATAAGCCAAAACAGAACAACTAGGAGCCAATCCCAAACCCACACATCTAGATTTCTAACAATGATTTCCATTATTATGTTCATTTCTGTATTTATTAACCAAAGGTGTGATTTCTTGCAAGTCTAGCTGTAATAAATGAGAGGAAGGTGTGAAAGACACATAAATGGATATAGGGGACAATAGAACATCAGCAGCTTTGAAAAGACTGTGTGCACTAGTCTCCAAACCTAATACTTCAACTGAGTCAGGTAAGACCATTACAATGAGTCGGCTCAATTCAAGTTAAGGTCCTAGCAACTGCAAATGATTTCTGTACATCAACTCTATTGTGTTGTGGCACAATGTATTTCTTCAAAAAAACAAATTGAGTGGAATGCATAGAAACTAGAATTACGTAGAACAGGATTTGTGCTAAGCTGTTCTTCATAAGTGCTATCTTGAGTAATTGCTGTTGGGGTGATCAACCTTAACCGTAGTAGATCCCTGAATGTTGGCTAAACAGCTGGGCGTATGCTGTGGGCGAATTCAGAGATCCCCACCAGTGACCAGACAGTGGTGGGATGGAGAATTTACTTTTCTTTCTATGTTCAGCTGCTGTCTGCGTGTCAAAACTCAAGACATAAATAACCCAGTACATTCTAGCATGCTCTTAGTGTATAGGGCACTAAATAAGAGACGATGACTTATCTCTAGAGAACATTCTACGGAAAGTTGTAAAATATTGATAACATTACAACGTGCCAGCAAAAGTCACTAACCTAAAATCCAGTACCTTCACGTGCAAATTGAACTGAACTTCATTTGCATCAGAAAGAAAAGATTGTGTTCATTCTCTCTCTTATACACACATAACCACAGCAGCAAAAAGGCTCATATATATTGCACATACCCAGAAGCTATATGCAGAGACATACTGATGAATGTTTTATTAACAAAGTAATTGACAATCCCAAAAGGAGATTACTGTATCAAACAGACATTCTGCATTCGCATTCCGATCTCATAAAAAACCGAGAGTATGTTTTCCATACAAATAGGATTTACAAAGTCCTTCACTCTTTACTTTTACTAAAAAAAATATAGCTCAAAAGCTTCTGTTAAAGGAAATAATCAAACTTAGGCGAGATGTTTTTGATGTTTTAAACTCTGCGGCAGGAGGGGTGTGGATTGAGGCCACCACTGAAACTGTAAAAGTGCCAATTTTTACCAAACAACAACTAGCAGACATCAGTTATTTGTGGCTTTTCATTTAGTCAGCGAAATACAAAACTCAACCAGAAGTAAGTCTGTCTTTTTTTTTTTTACCTCTTAGCTAGGACAGTAGTTTATAATGCCATCTGGAGGTCACAAAAGAAAGTTCCCTAAGCCCTGTGGAAGTTGATGTCTCGGATGGATGGCATAGCATTGAAATAGTATAACATTGTAAATCCCTTACCTAAAGTAGCACAGGATTAACAGTACCATTTATTCTAGGTGTGTTATGTGTATTCTGTTCATAGATGATGGATGAGTCAGAGGCCTGCTCGCTGCCTGGTGGACTTGCAAGTGTAAAGAGACAGTTTGAAAGCCAGGAGCTCACGTCTTCATCATCCACCCAGTCGACCGTCACCCACATTCACTACCAGCAGAGATCCATTCAGGTAATACACAAAGCCACATGACTATATGGGTGAGCTCAGCATATTTACCCATATATGTAAAACAGGATACAAAAATGCCATGCAAAATAAGTAAATCTCCTGCTTTCTACCACATCTGTCTGTGCACGGGTCACTGTCCGGGTCACTGTCCAGGGTGTAGCCCACCTAAGGCTCGTAGTTGCTCGGATTGGCTTAAGTCACCCACAACCAATAGGTAGAAGAAGAAAGAATGACTAAACAATGTGACCTAAGTAACATAAAGGACTGTACATACGTGTGACTCAGTACAAAAAAATCAATATAACTACATTGAATGCTAATGTGTGAAAATATAAACACCTTGTTGATGCAGGGTTCTTTCTATTGAATTTGGCTTGAGAGCAAAACCACGTGTGTGTCCTTTTTACACACAAATGCAAGCATACCACCAAGGATGGACCATTTATATTCTACTGTAGTGGTTTATTGGATAGACTTGGCTGCTGTGTCTGAGACTTTATAGGTCAAATCAAAGAGGGCACCTTGAACTTTGTCAAGGCACTGTCATATGGCGCGTGAGTGAAATGCCAGAATGTGTTAGCAGCTCGCAATGGGGCCAGATCTCAGTGAAGGGAGGTCACTACTGCCTTCCCGTGTATTCTACCCCATCTGCTCATTCAGGCAGGGAGCAGCTAAGGCATGGAGCCAGCTAGGACCTCTGCGAATACTAAATTTTACATTGTGGTTTTGTAAGGGGAAATATCCGATTCGGTTTAGTTGAGGTTTCGCTACAGACTTTCTGCTTGAGTTTGCGTCACAGATGCGGGGTCCTAAAAGTGGCAGAACATCAGAAAAGCATATTAGGCAAAAGTGGTTTCAAGAGTACTAAGCTTGACTATCATGTATCTTTTATGTTAACAGCACATGTCATATTTCCCTTTCATCTTTCAAATGAAATGGATTTCACGAGAGGAAAAGGGTGTATTTTGTATAATGTATTGCTTTCTGGGATGCGTGGCGGCAGAGCAGTTAACGCTTCTGACTCTGACTCCCTGTGTTACTGTAGGTTCTCTCTCGGTATTATGGCTTTCCCCCACTGTCCAAAGACATATGTTGAATGAATCAGTGTGCATCAATGTAGGGGTGGTTGCCAGTCTGTATACAATATGTCTCTCTGTCAGTCCAGCTACTAACTGGCCATTGTACAGGGTGTACCCCGCATAAGACCCAATGTTGCTGGCTCCAGGTACTGCATGAAAGTGGAAAAACACGACTGATTATTTGGCTGTTCCTCTTCAAAATGTGCAGTTAGTCATTCCCCCAGCAGCGGCACTTTAATGAAAAAACATTATTAGGACTTTATTAAAGATTTTTAATATGCATTGTAAAACTACGCAGTTGTTTTTACAGCATGCAGTGTGAAGGTCATAAAGCCCTGGTCTTCTGTTTGCTGCTGTATTGTGTTGCATATGAGATGATTCTGTATTGTTTTCATCTGATTGGCAGGAAATGTCAAGTTCCTCCGAGGTGACAGTGAGCAGTGCCAGAGAGGTCGTGCCCACTACAGCCATCTTTAGCAATCAGCAAGAGGTATCTCCCATTACCCTTTATATGTTCAACCCCATGTTGAGTGTTTTTGACGAGTTTCCAGTCTACTAATGATGCATTTTTTTCACAGGTGATGCATGATCAAAGGGTCCAACAGAGCACCGTGGCTGCCAGTTATGGGAACCATTACAATGAAACAGGTTGAGAATAGCTCTCTTCTAGTCCTGCCTTTTATGTTGGGACATACTTTATTTTATATAGCCATTAACTACATTTTATCTACCTCATTAAGTACAATGTAATACACTGTGTAGCATACTGTAATAACATGTAACTACATTGAACACACAGTATGGTTAAGGTTAGAGTTGGGGTTAGGTACAATGTAGTTACATGTTATTACAGTGTACTTACATTATACTTAATGAGGTAGATACAATGTAGTTAGGGGCTATGTCAAATAAAGTGTGACCTTATGTTATAATTTGCACATTCAATCACACATCACTGCTTATGTTTTGTGTATTACTGGTTTACCTACTATGAATGAATGAGGGATGTGCTATGAAAATGAGTGCTGATGATTTTCTATGCAGTGCCTAGTAGCAAATCTAATCAAGGCAAATCAGGAAGGTAAAATATTGGAATGTGAAAATTGGGCATGGTTTGAGAAAATGAAAAGTAGTCTGTTTTAACATTTTTTATTAAATGATGTATTTCTCTTTTCATTTCCCCGGAGCTTCCTCTCTGTGAATGACTTAATGAGGCAGCCTTCTTCTTGTTTAATTCAGTTACGCTCGTCGGAGGAGAAGACCTACCAAAGGTTTCCACACAGGCTTTGAAGCAGCAGTATGAAAAAAGTATAGAGGAAGCAGCGCCATCCAAGGAAATCAAGGTAATGATAGTGTATGTCTATCTTAACTGATGGTGCTGGTCAGGATATAGAAACGTGAAGGACACCATTTCATTTGTAGATACAATACAAAGACAGACAACTTCATACACTGCCTACTTACAGTGTTCTGTTCAAGGGATCTTCAAACATTATTTGAACCTATATAAAAGCAGGTCTCTTTTGTTTTGACATTTTTCATTCTTCATTTACACTGAAAATAATAAGTCATTTTGGCACATCAAAATTGAAATAGTAAAAACTAAGAGTTAAACCTTCATGTTATCTAATCTATCTGCACATGATGATCTGGTTATGTCAGGTTTATTAAAATGTACTTTTATGAATAGTCTGAATGAAAAAACATAATTTCTATTTTATACAAATCATTACAGGTTATATTTCCTGAACTTCTCTTTTTCCCTTTTCATACTGAATTCCACGGGAAGATGCATGTATTAATTGTTTTGAGAATATATATTTTTTAATTAAGATTCTTATCTGAGAAACTGTATGTACATTTTTGCAATTTGTCTTTTACACATTTCTCTGTTCTCTCTTTTACTTACCTTCCACTACACAAAACTCAGGTTGATTTTGATTTGAACCAGTTTAAATGGGTGCCCGTTTCCCAGTCATCTGAAGCTACAGCAATGACAAGCTCTGAATGTTCCTCCACTGTGAAGACTTCAGGGGCAGTGTTTGAGGGAGAGGACAGTTTTCCTCCACCACCTCCCCCAAACCTCATGCAAGTAGCCCAGGAGTCCAGCACACAAACTGCCCAGAATAAAGTGTCAGTTAATAAAGAGGAGTACTTCAAACAGAAAAGCATGGCTGAACTAAAACGTCTTTACAAGCACATAAACCCCGATGTCCGCAAGAACCTAGAAGTCGACTTCTTCAGCCAACTCAGTGAGGCGGAAAAGCAGCATTTGGAAAGTGGGGAAATAGTTGGGGATGTCCAGCAGGCCTGTTACATGTTTGAGCGTGAGGGGAGTGAGTGCTCCAGTCCAGATAGAGAGTCCGTGGAGTGGGACGAAATCCTTAAAGGGGAAGTGCAAAACAGACGTTGGATGTTTGAAAATCAGCCACTTGATACAATTAAAGATGCTACACCGGATGAGAATGAAGTAAAGAATATTGCACAGCAGGAGATTATTGCAGGTAAAGATGTCAGATACACAGCTTGGATGTTTGAAACTCAGCCAATGGATGCCCTTGGGAATGAAACATCAAATACAAATGAGGAGACAGAGCAAAGTACTGAATTAGCAAGAGGAGATGTACGCACCGCTACCTGGCTTTTTGAAACCCAGCCACTAGACTGCCTCAACAAAATCTACCAAAAAGACGAGCGCGACACAGATGAAATCACTGCTAAAGATATAACAGGCGGAGACGTGAAGACGGCAAGATATCTCTTTGAAACGCAGCATTTGGATTGTCTCGGTAAGACTGAAACTATTGAGGAGAGTCACTTCCTGAGCCTCAAATCGGAGCTGGAGGAGATCAAGGGCGATGTAAAAACAACTACTCGAAGATTTGAAACTCTACCCATGTGTGTGATTAGGGGCGAGTCAGGGGAGATGTTGCAAATAACCACTATTCGGAGGGAAGAGACTGAGAAAGGAGATGTTAAGACTTCACGATGGATGTTTGAAACGCAGCCTTTAGATATGATCAATAAAGACCCGGCAAAAGTTAAGCTCATCTGTGGTATTTCTATGGAGGACAACATCCAAGGAGGTGTTAACAAAGGCAGGTGGCTTTTTGAAACAAAGACATTAGATTCAATTAAGGACGAGGAGTGGGAGAATGTGAGAAAACCAAAGGAGGAAATTATTGGAGCTGATGTGAAGAAGCACTGTGAGGTGTTTGAGACGCAGCACATGGATACTCTGAAAGATAACGCTAATGCTAGGCCGCTACCTTCTGAGGAGATTGTCGGAGGTGATGTTCAGACAGCAAAGCATATATTTGAGACGGTCCCAATCGAAAATCTCAAGGAGCTGCAAGAAGTTGGAAAACTGAAGAAAATGGTTGCCTTGGAGGAAGAAAAGGGTGACGTGCGACATCAAAGATGGGTTTTTGAAAGTCAGCCGCTGGAGAATATACGCGAGGAGAAGAAGCAGATCACACGGACGGTGAATATTGAGATACTCGACAAAGGGGATGTGAGCAACTTTAAAGAACGGTTTGAAACTATGGATTTAAGTAAATGTGAAGGAACGCAAAAGATTCAAGTAGAAGGTGTCACAAGCGGATCGGTCATGTCAAACAAAGTGCTTTTTGAATCAACTCCTATGTATGCTATGCAGGACAGCGCTGGCCATTACCACGAGGTGAAAACGGTGAGGCGTGAGGAGATTGTGAAAGGAGACGTGCGGAGCTGCAGGTGGATGTTCGAGACGCGCCCTATTGATGAATTTGACGAAAGTGTCAATAAGTTTCAGATTATAAAGGGCATATCAAAAGAGGAGATTCAGTCAGGGGATGTCAAAACAGCCAAGTGGTTATTTGAGACGCAGCGCCTGGATACACTCAAATTTGAAGATGAGGAGAATCAAACTAAAGAAGGAATTCATATAGAAAAGGGGGATGTCAAGACATGTCGGTGGCTTTTTGAGACACAACCGATGGATGTGTTGTATGAAAAAGTGGAAAAAAGTGAAACAGATGTTGAAGTCCAAAAGGGTGATGTCAAAACATGCACATGGCTTTTTGAAACTCAGACTTTAGACAATATCCGTGATCATACAGAATCAGAGGAGACCATGTTAACAACCTGCACTGTAAAACAAGAGGACATACATGGTAAAGATGTGCGCCTGGCTCGCTTCCTCTTTGAAACTGAAAATCTGGAAAACCTGACAGGTGAGGGCACGGGGTCGTTCCGAAGGGTTACTAAAATTGACATTCAGTCCGGTGATGTGTCCAGAATGAAATATATTTTTGAGCGTCAGTCCTCTGACATTATGAGCTCCACTTCAGGGGAAACTATGCAGAGATTGAAGACGCAGCAAGCAGAAGACATACAACCTGGGAATGTGTTTAATTGTACGTGGATGTTTGAAACTCAGCCAATTGATGCAATACGTGAAGATTCAACCGAGACTAGGGAGATGCGCACTGTGACTGACGTTCAGGGCGGCGATGTTAACAAAGGTAGATTTATTTTTGAATCATACTCTTTGGATCAGATAAAAGAGGAGTCAACAGAAACAGAAATATCTAAACTCACCAGTATTTTGAGAAATGAGAGAGAAAAAGGAGATGTGAAGAATTATACAATGATGTTTGAAACTCAGCCACTTTATGCGATCTGTGACAAAGAAGGGCACTATCATGAGGTAACAACAGTCACTAAGGAGGAAATAATGAGAGGCAATGTGGTGGGGGCCCGGTGGCTTTTCGAGACAAAGCCACTCGATTCAATTAGGGATTCAGAAGAGGTGTATGTTATAAAAGCAGTGACTGAAGAAGGCATCAACAAAGGAGACGTTAGCACCGCCAGATGGAGGTTCGAAACTCAGCCACTCGATGAAATTACTGAGGAGATCAAAGTAAGGTCAAAAACAGTCGATGACATTCAAGGTGGGGACGTGAAGACAAACAAACAGCGATTTGAAACTGACGAGGGTTCTCAAAAATACATCAGAACCGTTAGTGTGAGCGAGATTCAAAAAGGTGACGTCAGAGCAGCTACGTGGATGTTTGAGACCCGCACAATCGATGAGATCCGTGGCGACGGGAGCGAATATGATGCCATGGAGCGGGTGACAAAAGAGGAAGTGATGAAAGGTGATGTCAAACAATCGGTATGGCTCTTTGAGAAGCAGCCCCTCGACAAAATCAAAGAGAGTGACAGCACGGGGCCGGCTGTCGCCAAAGAGGAGATTCCACAAGCTGATGTGAAGACAACTACGTGGCTATTTGAAACCACTCCTTTCCATGATTTCAATGAAAGCAGCGTGGAGAAAAAAGTAATTATCGGCAAAAGCATCAAAGAGACGCTTGAAGAGCTGTATAGTCAGAAAATGGTAGAATCACAAGGCATTCTGATTGAGGCAGATGAGATTGGTGATGTGCGTATGGCTAAGTATAAACTGATGAACCAAGATTCTCCGGAAATTCAAAAGGAAGAGGTTATTCGTGGGGACTTGAATAATATCATGATGAACCTATTAAACCGCAAGGAAACCACAGAACAGGCTATAACTATTGTCAAAGAAGAACGGGGTGACATCAACACCACAGTGAAGCAGCTATTCAACCAGGAAAAAGAAATCAATGTAGAGAAAGAACAGATTATTCGGGGAGACATTCAAGAGGCTATAAACAATCTTCTCAAAAGTGAAGGTTCCTCCAAGCGTGGCATCCTGATTCAAGAGGACGAGAAGGGAGACGTAAAAATGACGATCTATTCTCTGTTGAACAAAGAGGAGAGTGAAATCATGGCTAAAGAAGACATTATTCAGGGTAACGTTAACAAAACACTACACCGTTTGCTGTCTAACTCGGGAGCGGAGGACTCAAAGAAGATAAAAGTTTTAGACAAGGAAAGGGGAAATGTTAGTTTTTACTCCACGTGTATTGAATCAGGGGCTCTGGATTACCTGAAGCAACTGCAGTGTGAGCCAGATGAAACCCCGGAAAATGTGGAAAAGGAGCGTATAATTGGCGGGGACATTGAAGAGACAAAAATACTGCTCCGAAGGAATCAGCAGGAAATTGGTCGCACGGTAGCAGAGGATGATATAGTTCCTGGGGATGTACACAGCATTGTTAAAGTCTTTATGACCGAGCCCACTGTTACCTTTAAAAACCTGGAGAGAGGGGACATTGTGAAAGGCGACCTCAATGCAGCCTTTGATTCACTAACCCAGGCCATCAATCAGAAAGTAGTTATAGAGAAAGAGGAGGTGGTCAAAGGGGACATTCCAACCACTCTCAGATCCTTGGAGGAAGCGCAGCATCAAGCCAAAGAATTGGAAAAGCCGGAAATCGTCAAGGGAGACATCAGAAGTGCCCTGGAGTCACTGGAGAAATCGGCTGCCACTAAAACAGAAGCAACAGTTGATGATTTGGTGGCCGGGGACATCAAAGGCACATTGAGATCCCTGGAGGAGGCCAAGCAAGCTGTGAGGGAGGTGGAAAAAGAGGAGATTGTCAAAGGAGACATCCAAAGTGCCATGCAAACTCTACATGAAGCATCTAGTGAAAAAAAAATGTACCAGCATCAAGTGAGCGAACAAGGGGATGTTAAAGCAACAATCCAGCTGCTGCTTGAGCCCTCAACCTCTCCGAGAATGCAGCGCAGAGGCAGCATTGAAGGAGATATAAAAACCTCTATAAAGTCACTCTATGTGGGACAGGAGGCAACACAAATTGAAAAAGAGGAGGTGGTAAAAGGCGATGTGCAAGGAGCAATTAAATCTCTTATGGAAAGGAAACAGTATTCAAAAGTGAAACGAATGTATCCCAAGAAAACAAAAGTGTGCGTGAAAAATCCATCAAGTGCAAAGCAGGCAGAGCATGAAGCTGGGAGTGAGGAGAGTGGAGGAGCAGCAGTCAATGCGGCCCCCGCTGTGAAAAACCTCTCAGAGACCAGTGAGTCACAAAAGCATGTACACAAGCACAAAGAAGGCAAATTGGTGAAAACAGAGGTAATAACCCAAGAGGAGCACTCTGCTGTAGCCAAAACAGACAATGCTCACGAGGCCGCTCAGAAGACACATATGAAAGAAAGCCAACAGAAAACGGTGCCCCCTCAGAAATCACAGGCCCCAAAGCCCATTATGATAAAGAATAAACAAATAGCTAAAAAAGATCAAACAGAGATTAAAGCCAGTGATGTGAATGTAATGAAAGACGAGCACAGTGTCTCCTCACAGACTAAGATTTCTACAAAGACAATCACACAGGTTCAAACTTCACAGACAGTCACTGAGAAAACCGTCTTGCAAAAAACGAGTGTAACCGAGCAAATGTTAGCGTCGCAAAAGCAAACAGAGGATAGGGCTCTCTCACAAAAGCAGCAGAACATCAAAAACGTGAAAAGTGATTGCCGGAATCTCAACGTGAGAGGGAAAGGTATGATCAAAAAGCCCAAGCCAGAGATTCATTTCCCCCCTCCACCTCCAACTTCTCCTCCCCCTTCTTCAGAATCAGAGCTGTCTCTACCTCCACCACCATCACCCATGCTGGAGAGCCCAGCTTCACCCACATCTCGGCCTTCTATCATGGGACAAGACAGTGACCTGCCACCCCCTCCTCCTCCACCACCTCCAGTCGAATGCAAGTCCGAAGCTGAATTTTTCCCTCCTCCGCCCCCACTGCCATTTGCATCTACTGCTGCTGTGTCCGGGCCAGACTATCTTCCTCCACCTCCCTCCCAGCAAGAGCTCAATGCTATTCCTCAGCATCCCATATCTAAGCTTGGAAAACCCGCCGGCAAGCCGCTATTCAAAGTTCCCAAACCACCAGAAGTGCAAAAGCCTGTACTAGTTAAACCCACATGGAAGAAAAAACAAGAGATGCCTGCTCCTCCGGCTCCTCCGGCTCCTCCTGCTCCTCCGGCTCCTCCTGCTCCTCCTCCACCCCCTCCGCCGCAGCTGCCTCTAGATCAAGGAACGTCAGTGGACCAAAAAGAAGACGCTAAAGTTCAGGAAGTGAAAAAGATTGAAACATCTCAGCAGATTGAAGCCAGAAAACAGGTTCAGACCGAATCAACAGCAATGTCAACAACAAAAATACCAGTATGTATCCCAAAGCTAACGCCAAAAGAGAGCCCACAGGTGCCTAGAAAAGTTTTCCCTACTCCATTTAAATTGCCTCCGGCCCCTGAGCCCTCCCCACCACCCCAGAAGAGACCCCAGGCACGCAAATTTAAAACCCCTCTCATGCTGGCAGAGGAACGATACCGTCAGCAGAAGATAGAGAAAGAGGAACTAGAAAAGAATCAAGTTAAATCACCCACTTCGCCCCCAATTAATACACAGGCCTTCCCTGAGCTTACTGCAGCAAAGGGCACAGAAATAAAGGCTGTAACACAAGAAACCACAAAGAAGGAAGAGACCAAGGCCATTTCTAAAGAGGAAACATCAGCACTAGAAATCTGTGCTAAGAAAAGGCCTTCGCATATCCCCCTGAATAAACCCCAGATCTCTGTAGTGAATAAGAAATTAACCGCTGGATCCCCAAGTGCTTCCCGAGATAAGACGCTCTCCACAGAAAAACTACAAGTTTCAAATGATGTTATTAAGAAAAGTCAAACTTCTCCAACATCCATAACTCAAACTGTTTTAGCTGCTGAATCTCACCGTGAAAGCTCAAACATTGAAGTCCAGTCATGTTCTAATGTGGTCACTTCTTCGGTCACGGAGCAGAAGCACTTTATTAAGAAATCCAGCACCAAGTCTATCTCTGGCACACAGAGTGGCACTGTCCAGGAAAATGTAAATCTTCAAAGCCAGGCGGCGGTCACGTTGAAAGCTGAGGATGTAAAGAATATTAATGCACCTGTGACACAAGAGGGGAAAACGACTCCCTCTCAACCCACTAAAATCCCTAAGGTAACTCCGAGTTTCAAGGTGAAAACATTTAAGATGCCAGTGGAGAAAAGGGAGGAGAAATCTGGCAGCGTGGCGCAAAAAGAGGCAATGAAAAGTGAAATACAGCAGGAAAAAAGTAGTAGCATCATAGAGAAAAGTGAGACAAAAGTGCATCAGGAAAGCAGCCAGCTGACATCAGCAAAAAAACAGACGACTAAAACAGAAAATAAAATAAAGGGGAAGAAAGATCAGGCGACCCCACCTTTAAATAATGTTGAGGTGGAGGTCCAAGTGAAAAAAGGCAATGAAATCCATAAGCATGAAACAGAGGTGAGACTGTCACCATCAGTTACTGTATTAATGCCCAAGGTGGCTAAGATAACAGCAAGTCATCAAGGCCAGAGCCACGCATCTGTCTCCCACAGTCAGCAGAGCATGAAGGCCGAACACGTTCAAAGACACAGGGAGGAGGAGGTGGTGGTGGTGACAGAGAGAGTGGTGCAGCAGAGCATTCAGAAGCAAGAAGCCGTTCAAACGCAAAAACAACAAATAAAGCAGCCAGTAGTAGTCACCGTCGAGGCAAATAAAATGCAGATGAAAGCTGTGAAGCCACAGGGTGAGAGCAAGGATATATTGGTGAAAGGGACAGAAAAAATGCCCTCAAAAGTTGAAGCTCGGTCAGAAGAAATGACGAATTCAGAGAAATGTAATGTTATGCAAAAGCTGCTCGTTCACATAAAAGAACTGGAGGGCTCCCCAAACAAAATAGACTCCAACATTGTGGGTATGATTATAAGCCAGCTTCCAGACTGGATGATGGGCTGTGACGAGAAAAGGAACTTAGGAGAAATATCTAAACAACAAAATAAGAAGAAACTCAAGGAGATGGTGCTTTATATAAAAACTATTGTTCAGGCGAAGCTCACATTTTTAGAGGAGAGTATAACTATTGTGGTGGAAAAACAAGAAAAAGATGCACCACCTGCTCCACCACCAGTGCCTCCCAAACCAGATAAAAGTCTCAGCGGTGCAAAGATTTCCAAAATTAGCATTGGCTCCACCAAAACAGAAAAAAAGGCTGCTGAAGAGAAGAAAATAATCCAAGAAACAAAGGTGCATCAGGAAGTGACAGAGGTGGCAAAGGCTGATCACAGAGTGTCCTCTCCACTAGCGAGCATCCGGACACCTTCCCCGACTTTTATAAGTATTGAATCGAAAAGGATAGACTCTCCTCTTAGAGTAACCCCATCCCCCCCACCATACAGATCTGTTGGGACACCCCCGCCCCCACCTCGTAAAGTCTACACACCCATATCTCCTTTCTCCAGGGCTTCGCCATCTCCGACTTTGAGCCGCTCCGAAAAACTGATGAAACTTAAGGATACCACGTCCAAACTGTACCGTGGGATCACCCCTCCGCCTCCGATGCCTGTACCAGATTGCTTCTCAGCCGAAAGAGAGCACTCCTCCCCATTTAGCGACAGAGCAGACACTCCAACTCAGAGAAGTGAACAGGGACTGGTGGACACAACAGAAATGGTGGACTCCATGATGACTGTGAAAGATAAGAAATCATTTTTTGAAGAAGCACAGAGAGCGGAAGTGAATAAAACATACATTAGGAAGGATCCTATTGAGATACCTGAACGCCTTGGCCCTGACGCAGAAGATGGTGCGGAAACTGTGCCTATTGAAATGTTTAGTGAGGATCTACCAAGAGTTGATCTAACTAAACTGGTGAATAGATTTGAATCTACAAAACCAAAAGTGTACACCAGGAAGGAGCCTATTGTAATTTCGGAGAGGCTTGGTAGTGACACTGAGGATGTCGAAACTGAACTACACACACCTAAAACAGAAGAAATTCCTACATTTAACGTCAAAGCAATAAAAGATGTGTTTGAGACCGGAGAGCACAGTTCACAAGCGGCGAGAGAGCTCAGAGAGCAGATCGAAAGGCGGGATCCAGAGTCGGTGTACACTGAGCCGGTGGGCCACTCTGCCACCACATCAGTCACTGAGCAATTCTGTAGTATTGACGACTTTGGAAACGTGACACAGAGTGCGACCGAGATACATTCTGAGAGCTCCGTGACCCGTGGTAGTCCTCCGTCTTATGCTGACGTGGTGAGAGGCACAGTTGCAACAGTGGCAGTGCCCCCGGAGGCCGCCACTGAGGAACTGCTGAGAAACTTCCAGCAGTCTTGGGCCCAGAGCCAAGGAGTCTTCCAGAACTTAGGCTTCAGTGTCACTGAACAAAGGAGCTCCCAGATTGTAACCCATCAGCAGGAGACCGTAGTGACGGGTAAAGACGCCTGTGGCATGTGGATTTGAGCAGGCCTGGTATGCACTGTGTGAAAAGAAAATAATATTAACTTTTGACATGATTAATCAGTTTTTTTGTTTCATAACAGCCTGAGATTACAATACAATAGGTTGTGAACATGCTGATGCTGTGAGGTGTTTATTTATTGAACTGATATTGCTCCTGCCTGAGTGTGTCGTGTGCTTTATGGGAAAATAACAGTGGTGCTTTTGAAATGTTTCAATTTGTACTGTAATAAAGACAGTTTATTATAATTGCAGTAATTAAAGCTTGTCTTACAGCTTTGGTACTAATTACTAAATCTTCAACATAAAAGCCAATTTAGAACATTAAAGGCATTTTGAATACTGTTACTGATTGCACCGTTAGTGTTGTAGGATTTTCTCTAAGGATCTACTAAACTGGAGACTAAGTAAAATGTTGTGTTATTTTCTCTTTGTAGAAAATTCGAGTTCCCGAGTCCGAACTGTGCAGGGCGTGCCGGAAGAGAGTGTACCCCATGGAGTCTCTGATTGTGGACAAACAAAACTTTCATAAGAGCTGCTTTCGCTGTGAACACTGCAAAGGCACACTAAGGTACACACGCTTTTTTCTCAGATGTTTGGGTTGATTTTCTCTGTGCTGCTTTATAAATTGTTTTTTATTTCCTCCTCATAGCCTTGGCAACTACGCTTCTCTCCATGGACGAATGTACTGCAAGCCACACTACAAGCAACTGTTCAAGTCCAAAGGAAACTATGATGAAGGATTTGGACACAAACCACACCAAGAATTGTGGAAAGATAAAAATGTAAAATCCCCATCAACGCCAAGGAAAAATATGGATGCTAAATACTCGAGCAGTGACACCTCGATAGTAGTGAGCCAGGAGAATGGTGTGAAGACAGAGGAAGAAAATAGAAGACCAGCGAGTAAGATTTCTGTGGTATGGCCTCCACAGACAGACAGTCCAAAGAAGCCATTCTCTGTGGAGGAGGACTTAAAGCTGGTGAAGCCTTCATGGCCCCCTCTGGAAACATCTGCAGACGAGAATGCACCAAATCAACCTGTTAAAACCTCATCAAAAGGGAGAAATGTTCCCACTGCAAACACACAAAATGGACCCCAGGAAAATGGGAAAGGAGACAGCAGCCCTGTGGCAGAGAAAGTAAAAACTCAAGATGCCCCGGCAGCATCGCAGGCTGTGGCCTCGCCTGTTGCAATGGAACAAGCGAGTAATTCTGCCTCTCAGGAAACTTCAGAGTCAAACAGTCACAGCCAGACTGTGGCACAAGTGGGCTCCCAAATGGACTCTGAAGAGATGGCTGGAGTGGATGTGAAAGAACAAAGTAAAGTGAATGAGACAGGAGATGTGTATGACATGAATCAGGTTAAAAGTGTGGAGGAAGTGAAAGTGAACGGACATGCTGATGAGAAGGGTAAAGACACAAAAGAGGCAATGAACACTGGGAATGATGAGGCTGTAAAAGTCACAGTAATAGATCAGAATCAAACTGCAGGCCAAGCACTGAATACTAATTCCAACAATAACAATAATAATAACAGCCTTACAATGGCTGAGATGGAAAACATGTTTGAAGGTCTTAATAAAAGCGACACAAATGAAAGTCAGTCGCTCTATGATTTTGACTTTTTCCAAACCCATCACTTTGAAGAATCAAAATGGATGCCAACTGAAGTGCTGCAATTGGCACAGAGGGATGACGCTTTTGTGCCAGCAAGTGCCAAATGCAGTGAAGCCACAGACTGCTTTTCAGACACAAATTTATTTAGAGAGAAAGACAAGGGAACATTCCTTTTCCAAAACGAGGCCACGGATCCAAAGATGAGCACATCAAGCTTCCTCGAGGACATTTTCGCCGGCCTAAGTACCAGCAGCACAGCCCCACAATCTGATTTGAAATCCGACATCAGTCAGTCTGGGAGTGAGCTGCCTACAGTGTCAGCGCTGGACGACCTTTTGGATTTTGGGATGGATCTGAGAGGGTGCACAGATAAAGGGGAAGACGTGAGGGCGAAGGATGACAGGATTGCCACAAACTACAGTGTGCATACAGATGTCTTTTCTCTGTGGGCAGACAATGATGACAGCCTGACGGTGGAGGAGCAGATCAAGAGAAACAGATACTATGATGATGAGGATGATGAAAACTTATGAATCTAGCCCATTCAGAACACATCAGTCACATGACCACATATACTGTACACCAGTGATTCCCAAACTGGGGTCCGGGGCCCCCTGGGGAGTGTCAATAACAGTTTTTTGAAAAGAAATTTACCTTGAAATATTACCGTATTTTCCGCACTATAGGGCGCACTGGATTATAAGGCGCACTGTCAATGAATGGTCTATTTTCGATTTGTTTTCATATATAAGGCGCACCGGACCATAAGGTGCATTAAGAGAAACAAAACAGTCAGACAAATCAGTCAAACTTTATTAAACGCGTTCACAATAACTCAACATTGTTCAAACGTTAATGGTGTATTCACAATAACTCTCAACATTGTTCAAACGTTAATGGGGTATTCACAATAACTCTCAACATTGTTCAAACGTTAATGGTGTATTCACAATAACTCTCAACA
>JAVQKC010032175.1:0-21046 GCA_036025475.1 Philypnodon macrostomus | reverse complement strand
GGTTAAGTCCCTGGTTTAGACCTGTTTTAGTCCTGGTTCAGTCCCTGGTTTAGACCCGTTTTAGTCCTGGTTCAGTCCCTGGTTTAGACCCATTTTAGTCCTGGTTCAGTCCCTGGTTTAGACCCGTTTTAGTCCTGGTTCAGTCACTGGTTTAGACCCGTTTTAGCCCTGGTTCAGTCCCTGGTTAAGACCTGTTTAAGTGCGTGGTTAAGACCTGGGTTCAGTCCCTGGGTTAGACCTGTTTTAGCCCTGGTTCAGTCCCTGGTTTAGACCCGTTTTAGTCCTGGTTCAGTCCCTGGTTTAGACCTGTTTTAGCCCTGGTTCAATCCCTGGTTCAATCTCTGGTTTAGCCCTGTTTTATCCCCGGTTCAGTTCTTGGTTTCGACCAGTTTTAGCCCTGGTTCAGTGCCTGGTTAAGACCTGGTTCAGTCCCTGGTTTAGACCTGTTTTAGTCCTGGTTCAGTCCCTGGTTTAGACCTGTTTTAGTCCTGGTTCAGTCCCTGGTTTAGACATGTTTTAGTCCTGGTTCAGTCCCTGGTTAAGACCTGTTTCAGTCCCTGGTTAAGACCTGTTTTTAGCCCTGGTTCAGTCCTTGGTTTAGACCTGTTTTAGCCCTGGTTCAGTCCCTGGTTAAGACCTGTTTCAGTCCCTGGTTAAGACCTGTTTCAGTCCTTGGTTAAGACCTGTTTCAGTTCCTGGTTAAGACCTGTTTCAGTCTCTGGTTAAGACCTGTCTCAGTCCCTGGTTAAGACCATTATAATGTGTTTTTTATCCTGACAGATGGTGTTGTTTGAGAGAGCTCCATTTGAAGGACAGGTCTATGAGATTCACAGAGACTTGGAGGATGCCACTTCACTGCAGCTCTCAGCACTCATCTCAGTAAAGGTCATCAGGGGCTGGTAAGTACAAGCACTTAAGTACAAGGTTAGTAAAGGTCTAAATGGTCACAATTACGGCCTGGTGTGTCCCTAGTGTGTAAACTAGCTCCAAAGCAGGACAGATAACAGTTGTTCATGTTGGCAATGACATATTCAGCCACCCAGACTTTCATAGTTTCAAATAAAAGGGAAGTATGCAAGTTTGTTAAATAATGCTAAGAATTATGTCATTACCTGACTCAAAGCAATGGCAAAAATGGACGCAGACAACGAACTGTCCCAAAAATAGCTTTGAAGATATGATAAATAAAGGTAACAATGTGGGACAGAAGCCAAAGCAGTGTGGGCACTGGTGGCAGGCTGAGAGAGAGACAGAGAAAGCACCATGCATAACTGCTCCGCCCCCAGCTCCACTGGCAAATGGGTAAAGAGAGATAGACTGCACTATACAAAATACGACCACTGAAGGGAGGAAGGGGTCATGACAATTATGTGTGAGTATCTGTAGCTAGGGGTTATCAAATTGTGGTATGGCTTCAGTTAGTGGTACTCAGGCTTTTTTAAGCGGTGCTTAGCAGACTTTGCAGTTCAAATCTGGATTTATTCTCATTTAGAACCAGTTTTGGTCCTATTTTATGATACATGGACAACTGTTTAAACTTGTTTAGTCCAGTTTTAGTCTATACTGGGTATGACTTAGTCTTAGTATTGGTATTCCCAGTTCCAAAATTTGATTCCTATATTTAGACCGAGTTTAGTCCTGGTTTAGTCTTGGTTAAGTGTAGAACTCATTTAGTCCATGCTGCACTACCTGATTTTTTCTGTGTAATTTGGAAAAAATTGTTACTCTGTCAAAAGCGCAGCATAATAGAAGTCATCAGACATTGAGACCCTCTGTGGGCTGTATTATCATTGTTTTAGAGTGAAGGGAGGAACGGTTTAACCAATCACAGGACAGAAGCGTTCTGATTGGTCGATGCATACATTATATATCCAGAACTAGAATCTATCAGGAATAATGTTTACAAATAATAATAATAATTACAAAGTTGTATTACCTCACTTTCAGTAGAGCATTAAAAGCCAACTCCGACTGCTCATACTTCCTGATTTGTGAACATACGAGTCAGTGTGTGCTTTATGTGTAGGTGAGGGGGAGGGGAGAGGGATTTTTTTTGGCACAATTTCACAAAATCAGGTAGTGCAGCTTTAATCATGATATAGTCCATGTTTTGTGCTAGGACTGGGTTAGTCTTTTTTTGGTCCAGTAATTAATTTGAATCAAGGATGATGATACTTCACTGCTGCTCTTACCACTCGTCTCAATAAAGGTCATGATGGAATGGTACTGTCACTGGAGAACAATGTTAGGAAAAAATCAATGCTGTCAAGTGTTGGTTAGAGCTTGAACATGATAGTAGGTTAATCTGATTTAACCAGGCAGCCAAGCTTATGTTAAGTAATATAATGAATTTAATCTATGCTATAGGCCAGTGGTTCTCAAACTGTGGTAGAAGTACCCCAAGTGGTACATTTTGTCTTTCTAGTAGTACTCTGGAGTCTTTTGCAGTTTCAAGTCCTAATTTTGATGCAGTTTTGTAGAGATGCGGGAATAGACCCTTTAAATGTTTGTTATATGGAATGCTCAAAATTTCAGAATGGAGGCGGCTGAGTTAACTTGACAAAAATGTAGGGTTTGTGGTGAGGGATAGAATAATTATGAGCATACAATGACCAAACTATTGTGGTCAACATTTCTGTGAGGACTTGTCCAGTAAACCTAAAAGAGTTTTGCCACCAGCCAAAATTCTAGTTATTAATGTGTACATTAAATAAACATACAATGTGAGGTACATTCACTAAGACTCTGACATTACCTACATGTAGCATTTGTTAAAGCTATCTTCATTTGCAATATTTTGCGGATAATGTTTTCTCCATTGAAAATGTATTATGGCCTTGCCTCCAGTTGCCTTCATTATGCAATTTAGAGCTTTCTGTTTACAAACTTTGAAAGGGTCTATATGAACATTTTGGCCAGTAAGGATTCTTCAACTGATATTTTGTAAATCTGTTTCCTATGTTTTTATAAAAAAATTGTTGAAATCAACATAAAAATAATTGCTTTTAAATGTAATTATTGATCCATAAATAGTGTGACTGGTGTGCCCAATCCCACCTGCTTTATTTTCTCTGGATGTTTCTGAAGTAAAATATAGGCAGCACACATTATATGAGGTGTGGAGAAAAACAATAACATTTTTACATGATTGGCATCCCTACAGGTTTGATCCCATTATAATGTTGCTTTGGACTGCATGTGCTCTTTTTCCCCACAGTGTAGCAAGATATGATTTAAAATTATTTTCATCATTTCATACAAAAGCTTCAACCTATCCTTTGCCCACTCTTTGTCTCTTGCCCACACGTTGGAAACCTTGCTTGTTGAAGTCAATATTACATTCTGATCTTTATACAACACAAAATGAAAAACAAATAGGCCTGACTTTTTATTTTTGTTTTGCCATAATAATTTCAACCCAGCTTTTAGTTTTTTCACACTATTAGGTCATTATATTGGCGAAACAAGCGAGATTATGGAATCACGTCGGTTTTTGTTTATGACCCCTATGGGACTCTGGACACACTTACTTTGGCAGAGGGCAATGAAACTTGGTACAGTGATTCGTCACAGTGTACCCAACATAAAATATTATTATGACCCCACCCTACAACAAACAGGAAGTCGGCCATTTTGGTTTGAAACTGGGAAGTCGGGTATATTTGACAGTCCGATTAGGCTCAAACCTGAAATACCTTATTACCCCCCGGCCCTGAACACATCTGACTAATATGATGCCAGTTACCTCTACAGCGCCCCCTATAGACTGAAAGAACAAAGTTTTAGGGAATTTTAAAAGATTTGGCAAAAACATCCTACACAAACATCCAGACAAATCAAAAAAGACAAATAGACCCTTCCCATGTTTTGTCATGGTTTGGGGGCACGGCCTCTTAATTGCTTGTTAACAATATAAAACCCTTAAAAATCACACAATGTCTGATTAAGGTGCCCGTTGGTGACAGTTGTAGCAGACGTATGGGTTGGTTTCGCCGATATACACCTTGCTGTCGGGGATGACGGCACAGCCTAGTTTTTTTAATAAGTTAGATCATTTTTGGTGTTCTAATCAGGGCTTGAGATAAACTTTTTTGGCTATTATTCTAAAAAGTTACTAGCCACCTTCGATTTTTACCAGTTTTTCCTATTATATATATATAGATGGTTAGCTAAACTAGCCACAATTAAAATCTAATGCCCTGGTTCTAATTCTTTTGTACTGATGTTTTGATTCTTCTAAGTCTGATTTCATGCCATATTTTCATTTTTATGAAACTGTGTTTGAGAACCCCTGCTGTTTAAAATACCATATCCACAGCTTTACATAGGCCTATTACAGTGAAACAACATGATCTGACTTTATAAAAGCATTTAATGTACCGTACTGCTGAGATGCATGTGTAGAGATTAACGTCCTGGTTAAGTCCTACTTCAACCTGGTTACATCATAGTTTAATACATTGACATATGTATTTGTGCATATTGCCTCTAATCTTTGTATTTTTGAATCTATATAGAGTATAAACAATGATTCCACTGTATTTCAATAGATAATTATACATTGCTGTCTATTCAGTTCTTTTTCTATAAGATTCAGACACATTTGTGTATGATTTCTTTATGCATAAGATCTTCACAAGATCTTCAAGGAGATTTGAATGTAATGACCAATGTTCAAAGCTTTATCGTTGCATTTATGCTTATTTCCAGTTGGGTACTGTACGAGAAGACTGGATTTCAAGGCCGTACTATTGCTCTGGAGGAGGGCGGTCTGGAGCTGACCAACGTTTGGGCCGAGCCTGGGCCGGACCCGGAGACTCCCAGTGAGATACCCATGCAGATCGGCTCTATAAGGCTGGCTGTGTCTGTAAGTGCAATTTTAATCTGTTCCCTATGCTTCTCACTGCCATTGTGTCTATGGGCAAAACACTTCACCTACCTTGCCTCTCGTGCCTGCAGCATTGATGTATTTAATGTTGTTATATTTCAGCACAATCCAGCCTCCCAGAAATTGAGACTGTGTCCAACATTTTCACTATGCCAGCACAAACATTTTCTTATTCTACAGTCATTGGTTAATTCATATTTTTTCTCCATGTGTAGTTCAAATTAGAACAAACTAATAATAGACAATAGAGACATGCTGACCATCTTTATTTATTTTCTACCATTTCACTGCATTAAGAAGCATAACACTGCTTTGTCCCACTTAAACATGATTTATGTCCCACATTCGGTTAATTATCATTTGTTCACCCTAATGGTGGTATGGCTGCCACATCTCAGTTTGTCACAGAGGTCACTTACCACCACCAATGTGTGACTATGGAGTGAATGAATTATGGAGATGCTATATCAGATCTATAGATCTATATAAATCAAATTCATTATTATATTGATCATAGTTTTTAGCCTTTTTATGTTTAAAGTCACGATGCTTGAGAGATGTTCATTCAAGCAGATAATGACAATGAAACAAAAGTAGCCATGGAGCAAACATTTACATTATAATAATTTTTAATCTATTTGCGAAATCCAATTAAAATGCCTACTCATGCGTACTCATTACTTAATATAGCATTTCCACATTTGACTTAAATCAATGCCATATTTGTACTTGGTGTTTGTCCTCTGTAGAAGAGTGGGGGGAAAAATACATCTCTTGTGTCGTCAGTGGTCAGTATCTAGTTGGTCCAAAGCAGGAACACTAGCAGGTTTTCATCGACCTGGTATAGTCTTGGTAAGTCCTGGTTCAGACAGACGCAGATTTAGTCATGGATTTAAACCTGATTTAGATCTTGTTTTGACCTGATTGTGTGCTAGTTTATGAGTCTTGGACCCTCCCAGTGGGCTCCTTCACCTCCAGTTTAGTTGCTCTGGCTTCGCTGCAGGAAGCTTCTTCACAACATTAAAACATATGAAACCGTTCCTTTACGTGTTTCTGTTGCTTTGCCACTTTTTACCCCATCAGCTGCATAGGGCTGCAACTAACGATTATTTTGATAATCAATTAATCTGTTGATTATTTTTCCGATGAATCACTGGGTATGTGCATTTGTATAGTTTTGGCCTCATTACTGCTCTGCGTGGGTTGTAAAAGCCTTTTCTCTCACCAAATGCCATGTTTTAGAGTGTATATACTTCAGTTAATAATCATTCGGTTACTAAATTAGTTCACGGTTAATTCAATAATCTATTCATCCGATTCATTGTTTCAGCCCTACAGTTATCTTTGTTTCTCCTAATCCATATCCCTGTGTGTTTGTGCCTTAAGGACTACAGCATTCCTCATATCGACCTGTTCACGGAGCCAGAGGGGAGAGGGAGGGTCACTCCGTACCATGACGACGTGCTGGAGACCGGATCGTTCGGAATACCACTGAGTACCGCTTCCATACAAGTCCATACTGGAGTGTAAGCGCTATACTGTTTATTGAATGAACCTTTGAGATACTATAGCTCATGGAGTTCAATGAGGTGCTACAGAAATTGAATCACTGTATGTGTCCTTCCAATTGTAAACAGCCTTGTATTCGGCATTGGTCGTTGTCAATAGCAGACAACATGGACATGGTGTGGCGGCACGGTGGCACAGTGGTTAGCACACTTGCCTCACAGCAAGAGGGTCCTGGGTTTGATTCCTCAGTCAGGGCCCTTCTGTGTGGAGTTTGCATGTTCTCCTTGTGGTTTCCTCCAGGCACTCCGGTTTCTCCTACCACTAAAAACATGTACAATAGGTTCCCCATTGGGGCTAGGACTCCCCTGAAAATGAGATTCTGAGTGGGACTTTCCTGGTTAAATAAAGGTCAAATAAAGTCAGAGGTTAGGAAGAAAGTTCAGTATTTATTTATATATGTATGTATTTTTTTCTGGAAATTATCTGCTGTTTGATAAAGCAGATGGGAGCAATGAGACCTCCTCCAAGGCAGCTCATTTACACAGATCAATCCCAAAATGTTATCTTTGTGTAATTTCTGACCTTCCCTAAAATGTCATCCAAATCGGTGCAGTATTTTTTTTTTTAAGTTTCTTACAGATGCAATTCTTTAAAATAACAAATCCTGGATCCAGATGGTGATCCGGATCACTCCCAAAATCAATTTCTTTTGTAAAGACTATGGTGACTATGTAATTGAGAGCAATGAAAGGTGATTGAAAAAAAAAATGCTGTTGCTGGGAAGTGACAAAGATAGCCACATTTAGAAACATGTATTAAGTGCTATGTTAAAAATAAAACACTGTCCTGTGACAACAGAAATTCATCTAAATCAGTCAATCAATATCAATCAATATTTCAATTACTAGTTTGGCCAATTTCCAAGAAATTCCAGAAATGTAAATAGACAAAATGTGACATACTTTTTTGGGTGGTATCTACGCGTTTCTAAACTGGTCAACATTGGCCATCTATATAGGCTGATACCGATGTTGAGCTGATATGTATATATATCAATGATGTAATACCTAAATAATCGTTGATGAAGCCTATGCTAGTTGTTTTCAGTAGCATATTTAATAATTTCTGTCTGCTTCTTCACATTAAGAGTGTTTACAATCTACTATAGCACATAATCACTATCTCATATTCTAATATACCTTCAGACTTGCATAGACTTCAAAACCAAGCTAACATCCATTGGTGCAGACTTTTTATGTGAAGTGTCCAGTGTTTGCTCTGGACAAACAGCTGACAGCCTATAATCATTACCAACTGTTTGACTCTCACTCATTGGCTTGGCTCAGGAATTCCTTCTCTTGCCCTCGCTTGTTGGAGAGGAGCTGGGGGCATGACTCGGTTGAGAAATGGGAATGTTTTTATAATCTTAAGACACAGGTATTCGGGACATGTGCCCTGCCCTGATAGGTATCTGCAGACAGAGTTTTCCCTCATTAATATTTGCAGGTTGGCACAAAGTTGATGAAAATGCCTTTTGTAATTGCAGTCACGTGGAGTTTTATCTTTTTATATCGCACCTGTTTATTCTAAGAGGCATCTGTTGGTAATTTGCAAGGCTACATAATTGGTAGAGATTGCAGAAGTGAATTAATATACTGCATTAAAAGTGTAGTCTGTAAGTTTCCTAATATAAGAAAAGGTTCAAAATATAAAACTAGAAAGCACTCGGAGCGCGCAAACCTCCGCCAAGGCAGCTGGTTTGAAAAAATCCTGGATCCATTGATCAATTGTTCCTTGTGTCATTCCTAACCTTCCCTGAAAATTAATAAACCGTTCAGTAGTTTTTGAGTGAAGTCGCTTACAGAAAACATTACTCCATGGTGGAGGTAATAACAAATACTTCAAATTGACTATCAGACTCTGTTCTATGATGTAAAGTAGGTCGTCTGTAGTCTGTAGAGGCCAGGGGTGGGACTAAAGTAAAACTCTACTACTATTGGTCAAAGTGGTAACCCGCAGAGTATGATCTGAAGTTGCTGTGGAGGCTGTTGCTGGAGAAAACTTACAGACTACACATTTAAGCTACTCTATTTTTCTTGTAATATATAAGATTTTTTCAGAGGTATAAGAAATACTAAAAATCTGTAATGGAAAACGGAGGCGTGAGGTTCAATTCTCACTCAAAAAAAACAATTCATTATCTATTTATCATTCTAGCTTTAGATAAAAGTTGCCAGTATGAATGTGTTTAGTCTATCATGGTATGTTTGGTGGTGGTGGGAGAAAGTAGAACTGGAGGTTTGTTGAATTTATTCCTACTCAAATCTACTGAACTGATTTGGACGACACTTTCAGGGAAGGTCAGGAATGACACAAGGAAGAAATTATTAGACTTTGGGACTGATCCAGATCACCGTCTGGATCAAGGATTTTTTTTTAAAGAATTTCTCATTCACTGAATGGGACAGGGCCTGTGCTGTATACATGCCTCTCCTTCATCCCTCCTGTTGTGTGAAATCCAACACCTGCCCCTCTGGCCCTGTGGTAAATTCACAGCAGAGGAAGACAGCCTGTCCTGTTGCCAGTCTAATGCAAAGAATGATGCTTTAATAAACACGCCAATGCTAAAGATAATGCTTTAAAAACAGCAGCACATAAGTAATTTAGAACTGTGTGTTGAAGAATTATAGGCCAAACAAATATACACAACAGCTCTGCAGGAATTACAGCCACTTTTAGTGTCAGTACAGACCAGTCCCATTGCAAAAAAGATCATGTTTTTATTATTAACTCAGACTTAATGTTGTTAAAATGAACTCCAAAAATAAAATACACAACAGTGGACATTTAACCCTATTGTAGCCAAACAGCTCATTCCACATTTTCCTTCCTTTTCAGCTTATTGTGAGATGACATGATATTGTTTTATTAGTTGTTTCTGGGGATTTGATAACTTCTCATTGTATTAAAATGATTTGGCAAATATATCAAACCAAAGAGTCTACTAAAGCACTTTATAAAGGTCAGGACTAGCATTCATTGTAAGTGTATTGAATATGGATGTTGAGGGACCCCTGTGCTGACTCTCCTGTCTCTCACTTTTACAGATGGCTAGTGTTCAGTGATCCAGGCTTCCAGGGTATGTTGGCTGTTTTGGAGACTGGCGTATATCCCATCCCTGAGGCATGGGGCTTTCCTTCGCCCTTCGTGGGATCACTTAGACCTCTGAAAATGGTATGTCTATGTTTGAAAGGTTTTGTAATATAGGGCTGCACACTCAATGTGTCAAAGGTCAAACCTAATGTACACTAGCTAATTTGTTAAGAACTAAAGAATAATTGTTTTGACTTGATTGAAATAAACTATATTCAGACGGATAATCTAACTACTGCCTCTTCTCCGATGACATCTGTTTGAAAATAGCAATATTTTTCTAGTTCCCTTCTGCTGAAATCTATCCAAAATTTGGCAACCACTTATTATGAATAGAACTGTTTCTGGCTGACATGTGCCTCTTTTAACTATAGCAGATATTGCCAAAGTCAAGAGTGCTGCTGACCCGTTCAATATCAGAAAATTGTCAGCGACCCCTGTAATTTTAAATCTTCTGTCAAAATACAATCTTCTGTCAGAATACAAAATATAGTAATCAAACATTGAAAACAGCACAGCATCTGTCTACATATTTTGTAAGACATAATGTAGGGGCTTTGGGGGGCCCCCTGCGGGACCTTCACAGACCCCAGTTTGGGAATCACTGAACTATAGCAATAGTAACCAATTTATGAGAACAAGCGTAATTGGCTTACTCATAATAAATGGCAGGAAAGTGCAAAATCATTCTACTTCCATTACACCGTTAACATAAATTTCAACTCAGCCTTTTATTTCAGACACAAATGTAACTATAATAATGTGTAATGTATTATTGTACTTAACTTACTCAATTACCGCAGCAATAACAATTGTTCTTGGGGTCCACATAAAACCTCATAATATTGTACCATTTAAAATGTTACAAACAATCATAAAAACATTATTAGTACATAAAATAGATTGTCAAATGCAATAGTTAATGTATAATAAATATAATACGTTCACTATTACATTGGAATTTTCTTTTGAAGAACTGCCATTCTTAAATGCCGGTGAAAATCTTTGGTACTAACTCGGAAAACTTGCCACAGTGGCCATTATACAATAACTATGCTTATATCAACATTTTATAAAAACCCATAGTATAATGTTACACTAAGTTTTGTCAACAGGTTTTCTTCAGTGCCACAGCAACACAACTTAAAACCCATTTGACACATTACAATGTGCAGTGTTTATTATCACATTATCGGCAGTGATTCACTCCACTGTCTCCATCAGACACCATTTGCATGACATTTAAAAAAGGTCCTAGTTAGCATATAATTAACTGTATGCTACAATTAAAAAAGAAAGTTTATTCATTCATTCACACTGAAAAAGGTCAATTTAATTTGATATTTTTTCTTTATTTAACCAGGAAGGTCAATTGAGAACCAATTCTGATTTACAATAGACCCTTTCAAGTTAAAGTTAAACGTTGCTCTATTCACAAATTGTGCAGTAATCATTTACACAAAAATCTTTCATTGTCTCAGGTTATTCAGATCTACTTTTTATATGCCATTAGGAATATATACGTTGTAATTAGCTTGTCAGAATAACATTAGCATCTGGTTTTGTTTCCATACTACACTGTAACATACTTAAAAAAAAAGAAAAACCTAAAAATACTCCACAATGTAATTTTTCTGATTTAGCTTTAGATATGTCCTATGGACCCTAGGCAATGGCCAGCTAGTCGCAGGGCTAACACTTGGAGACACACACACTATAAAGTATACAGTGAGCTTTGTGTTGATCCATACGTACAAACAACTGTATAAAATATTGTATGTGGCCTCACAGCTTAGGACAGTGTCGAAAGGCCTTTATAATTGTATTTAAAGGGACTGTATTATGCTAACTCGACTCTTCTATGTTTTCTGCATTTTTTTTTTTTTTAATAATGTTGTTTTTTCCTCATAAGCCGACCCAGAGGTGTGCTTTATTACATTAGAGCAGTGCTTCTCAACCTTTTTTGAGCCAAGGCACACTGTTTAGTCGAGAAAAAATGTCACAGCATACCATCCACCTAAAATATTAGGGTACTGTGTTTATAATACAATATTTATAATGACTATAGGCACTTTTAACTCACCCTCTGAAAGGGTGTTCATTTACCCTGCTCGTCACCATATTGTAGTCTCAGATAATCAACAATGGCAAATTTATTTCAAGATAATATGTTGGGAAACAGCAAAGTTCAATTGGATCATTGATCAAGGCACACCTGACGATAACTCAAGGCACACTAGTGTTCCCCGACACACTGGTAAGTGAAAATCAAGGCATTAGAGTATGTGTGAGTAACCCAGTTTGCTGTTGTCTCAGGAGCTCAAAACCCTCAGTTTAACCTTTCTGCGTAGGTGCACTACTTAAAACATATTCTGTCTCTGTCTTTCAGGGTGGATTTAAGGTGGAGAATCCTAATGAAGTCAAGGTAAGAATCATTGGTAAATGTGTACGTTCTATTATGACATTAACACTAGCCAACCTTCCAAACGCTTTTATTTTCAACATATATATAATATGCATTACATATATATATTTAATTCAATATCAATACATCTACCTTGTCTTCTAGTTTACCTACTGCTTTGATTCTGTGGCTAGTTCTTTGAAAGAAAAGAACTAACTCACATTTCAGTTCAGATACTTTGATAAAAACCATTTCTCAATTTAATTCTACATCAATGCCATTCACTTTCTCTTTCCTTAAGTGACCTGTAGTGTGGCAAACATGTGTTAAAAGTGTTAATAAAGCATCAACATCAACAAAACATGGATTATTATTTGTATTTAGTTCTAATAGTATGTTATATGTCTTATGTTATATGTTATATGTCTAGGTAGACCGCTCGTTCTGATTTAATCCTGGGTCATACCACATTTAGACCTGTTATTCCTCGGAGCTCAGAAGTAGGAGCTCGGCGTGACAGAATCTCCGAGTTGAAGCGTTCCAGTTGTTAACTCTGAAATAAACAAATCTATGATGCTTTATTTAGCAGTTAGCAGGATTAGCAACTACCAGTACTAATTAGCATGCTAACAGGTACCAGGTTGACAGACAGTTTCTTGTAAAATTGGCCACAGCCATGTTGAGTTTTTTATCTCGGGGTTGTTCGAGTTGCCCCGAGTTTCAGAGTAGGGCCTTTCCAGTTGATTTTTGCAACTTGGAAATCCCGACCTCTGAGCTCAACTGGAATGCATCATTTGTCCTGGTTTAGACCTGATTTTTACCTGTTTTAGATATTATATATTTAGCGAGAACTTTATTCTTGCACCTCCGGCTGCGAGAACAAAAAAAAAAGTTTGTTTCTGCAAGGACCATTCATACTCCCCGAGAAACAGAGCTGCCGAACTATAAGCAGTAATATTTATTATTTAATCAACATTTGCTATTTGTAATGGGCCACTTACCGCAATATAGTACACGCTCAGCTACATATATCTATTCGCATGTCTTCTCACCGGGGCCTAAGTGCCAAATATATCATGTTATCATGCTCAATAAATCATCTCTAATATATTTGTTTCTTTGTTTCTTGTGAGTCTCTCCAGGTTGAATTGGCCTTTAGACATATTCATCTGGTTCAGTTTTAGTTTAGACATGATTTAGAGCTATTTACTCCAGGGTTAGATTTATTAAAATAAAAATGATAGTTTTTGAAAAACCACACATATCCTGTTTAAAAAAAAAAAGACCATCACTGGGACAAAGCATAGATTATCTTCTGTACATGAATTTAAAGACATGTTTGTCTCTCTCTGCTGTAGGCCGAAGTGTTTGAGTCACCTGGATTTGAAGGCCCCAGTTTGGAAATTGAGACCGACATTTTCAGCTTTTGTGAAGATGAGGACGACGAAGATAGCTCAAACGTTGACACCAGTAAACTCAAGTCGGTCGGATCTCTGAGGATCTATGGAGGATTGTAAGTATTTCTCAAATTTATGTTTAGTAATTTAGCCTTACATAGTTGTTCTCATTGACTGAGGTCTGCATGTCATCTCTGTGTCACCGTGTGTCCTCCCACCGTCCAAAAACGCTGAAAGTGGATGCCTTTTTGTGTTTGTTTGTGTATGTCTCAGTCCTACCACTAACTATATAAATATATAGTGTATCTAAGCCCATAGTTGCTTGGTAATAGTAAGTGGACAAAGATAAATGTAGTCTCAAAATGCATTTGTGTGACCTTAAACGGTTCATAGTGCTTTTCAAAGACATGTAATTACAAACATACATGTTGACAAAACACGCCAAGAGCATTACCAGGACAAATTGCTTTACAAAAGATAACAACAACCTTGTCCTGAATAATTCCATCTGGATTAAACAGTTACATAAACTGGAGTATAGGGCTGCACAATTAATCGCAATCAAATCAAAAACAGAACATTTAATGGTTGCAATGAGCAAATTGCAAAGACTGCTATTTTTTTGGCCAATTTAATATCCTCTGCACAAAACAAAATAAATGTAGAAACTTGCTTACCTTGTAGGTTTAACCTCTACAAACGTGTTCTGAAAGGCATGTCATTGTTGTGGAAGACTTTACAGTTGATATTTTAGTCTTTCAAGTGTTCCTGACAGGTTTTAAAATATTGTGTGAAATGAATCTTTCAGCATCCCAAATCTAATCGCAATGGCAATATATGTTATAAAAGATGTTAGATATTTCTTTTTTTTTATTCTGGTTCTTAAAAACAAAAGCGAGATTTTTCTGACTCCACCATACCCCAGATTTTGAGCATTTTATTTGTAGGTAAAATATTGTAAATAATTTTTAGCTGAAAAAATCTATTACAGTGTTGTAAATTAATTTAAAGATCTTTCTCCAGGATATAGGTTGATCAAAAAGATCTTCCCATATTTAGCAAGCACTATATGGAAATGTTATTATTGATTTCTGGTTTCTGGCTTTTATTTATCTTATTTCCTTTTAACCATTTATTGTCTCTCACCAGGTTGACAGTTGACAGTTTAGTAGTTTCTAAATTTATTTTATGTTTCCAATTTCTTCCCAAAGCCATCAGCGACTGTATGAGTAATGGGAACAGATATCTCCATACAGTTTGAAAAACACTGAGCCATATATAATGAGATCATTTAGATGAGGAAAATGAACTTTGTCCAGCTGCAAATACATGATCAGTCTTATAGAAAATAACACATTATTTTTTTCTAGTAAACTACTTGTATACCAATATGGATTTTCATTTCTTTTTTGAACAAAGGAAGCTTTTATTGAAAAGCACAGTGCTTCTAGAAGTTTGAAACCACCAGCTTCATGCTCATTGTATAAAATGGCTCTTTTTATCTTTTCAAGTTTGACGTTAACAAAATAGGGGCACAATTAATGAATTGTGATATTTTCATACAATGTTAGTGATTTCCCTTTCCAAGGTTGAAGTATTTTATCAAGCTTTTTAAGTTTTTTTCTCATAATTAATGTTTAAGTCTTCTAGTTTTTTCAATACCTAGAATATTAATGGGACCATCTGTCCATTCGATTGATAATTTAGTATATATATTTGTAATTTGACATTTATTGTAATTAAGAGTGAGTGGAAAAGGTGTCCAAAAGTTTCAATAAAGCATGAATACTGGAGGGTTTTGGACTTATTAGAAAACTAGTATCATCTGCATACATAGATTTTTTTTTAGACAAAGTGTATTATTGTAGTATTGCTGATGGACATGTTGAGACAATTAAAATGATGTACAGACACGTCCAGGGACCATGTCCCACTTTCCTCTTTCAAAGATAAAATAAAATAACGATTGATCCTCATCCTCATGTGATCATTCACCACATCCATACTACTTCTCTTTGGTCTTCCTAGAGGCCTTCCTCCCATATTCACTATCCCTCCTCTGTAAGCCTCCTGTCTGTTCCTCCAAGCCTTGTTTCACATTGACTTAATGTTTTTCATTTCATTATTGTAACTTGTCAGATCCCCTTGAATAGCCCAAGTCAGACTGCTTGGCTCCCTTGCGTTCCCAAAAATTCCTTAGAGATGCAATAAAGCATTTTCCTAACCCCATATAGCTCACCACAAGACCTAAAATAGTGAGGCTTGGGCTGATTTGTGAACCACTGTTTTGACCTGCTTTAGTCCTTGTTTAATCCTGGTTTAGACCTGGTTTAGTCCTTGTTTAATCCTGGTTTGTTTGGACCTGGTTTAGTCCTTGTTTAATCCTGGTTTAGACCTGGTTTAGTCCTTGTTTAATCCTGGTTTAGACCTGGTTTAGACCTGGTTTAGTCTTTGTTTAATCCTGGTTTAGACCTGGTTTAGTCCTTGTTTAATCCTGGTTTAGACCTGGTTTAGTCCTTGTTTAATCCTGGTTTAGACCTGGTTTAGCCCTTGTTTAATCCTGGTTTAGACCTCGGTTAGTCCTTGTTTAATCCTGGTTTTGGCCTGGTTTAGCCCTTGTTTAATCCTAGTTTAGAGCTGGGTTAGTCCTTGTTTAATCCTGGTTTTGGCCTGGTTTGCTCTATTTTATTATTAGCTTTGATCTGGTTTACTTCTGGTTCATACCCAATTTATCCCTGGTTTAGTCCTTGTGTAGACTTGGTTTAGTCTGGATTTTTTTATCTGGGGTTTAATCATTGTTTAGACATGGTTTAGTTTGTGTTGAGACCTGGTTTAGGCTAAGTATAGTCATGATTTAGTCCTGGTTGAGTCTTAGCTTAGTTTGTCCTTATTTAGCCTTACCTTGTAGATATAACCTACACAACCATGTTCTGAAAGGCATGTGATTCTTCTTTCAGGTGTTAATGCTCCAGACACACAATACAATATTTGTCATAGAATCACAATTAGATATTTTTTCTAAATTGTGCAGCCCTAGTTGGTGTGGAAAGTTCCTGTTCTAAAACATCTTAACCCCCTCCTTCTACAGATGGGTTGGATACAGTGAGCCTGGCTTTGAGGGACAGCAGTATATTTTGGAAGAAGGAGAGTATTTCAACTCAAGTGCATGGGGCGGACTTGAGATCCTGTCTTTACGTCCCATCATGGCCGTAAGTACCACGCCACACAGATTCCACACACACCACCAAACACCAATCACCACATTCATTCATAGGCGATGAGGGTTAAGTGTCTTGCCCAGGGACACAACAGTATGCGCTAGAACCGGCAACCCTCTGGTTGAGCGCCTTCCCACTGTGCCACAGCCACTCCACTCATTGCCTCAAGCCAAAGGTTGGATGCAATGCATATATATGTTCAAGACAGACCTGTTGTTGTTGAGAAAGGTTAATTCCAGAGAATGTTTTTTTTAAAAGATACAAAAACCAGTGACCTGCAGTTCTGTGAGTGAAAATGCCTTATTGATGCCAGAGACTTGTTTGAGTTATTAAAAAGGCAATATAGCTCAGATAACCACTTGGTACATCAAGGTCTGCAGATCTCACACACAATATGACACAACATGAATAATGTGGACCACATAGGTTCTACTTAATAAAGTGTCCAGTGAGTCATGGCCTTTCTTCTTTTAGTGTATAATATTTGCATGTAAGTTATTCATCTAAACTTTTGGCACGGTGCAGGTTTCAAAACACCAACAGCATATTGTATTTAATGAGAGCCAGAAACATGTCTGGAAGCAATGATTTCTACCACTGCTGAGTAAAGAAACAAAAATGCATTGACTAACAGTGCACAAGCACATCTGAGAGATTTAACAGAGGAGTATAGGACTTAGGACAGGACTTAAAATGTCCGACTGTTTTGGAAAAAATGAGTTGCAATTTAGTCTCTCAAGATGAAACTTACATGTCAGGGGCTCAACATCAGGCAGTGCAGTTGAACAGGAGTCCAAGTCTGAATTGGGTCTATACCAAAGGATAAAACTGGACTAAACCAGGTCAGGCCAGGGAGGATCTATATATTTTCAATATGTTTAGCTTATTTGAAGAATTAACATTGCTTTATTATAAGAAATAGTTGAAGTACAGTTATTATCAAGGCTTGACATTAGCACTAGCCAAATGGAGGTCAATTTTAATTGTGGCTAGTAATACATTCACGCTCACTAGCCACTTTGTCCATTTGGATTTTACTGCATATCTTGTACATTTTAACTAGTTTAGCCCCAACTTTGTCCAGCTATAAGCTTAAAGATGTTGAAACAATTTATATTACCTCATAATAACTAAAGGGAAACATGACTGACCAATTAAAACGTTGTGAACCCTACTTTTAGAGCATTAATAATCATTTACTGCACACAAATAATGTAATGTAAATTGTGGCCAGTAAAAATCTTAGGTGGCTATAGTAACTTTTAAAGAATACTAGCCACTCTTTAAGGCTGCTGTAAATTGTCAGTGGTGAGAAATTCAAAGAGGCGTACATAACACGAGTAGATTAAGTGCAAATACATACAGTATAGCAGCATTAATGTACTGAGCAAGAATAGGATCTAATAACCTTAGTAACATCCATTGAGTTTACCATGTACCTACCTGATCCATCTTTTCAAATGAGGCTGTATATTTCACAGGTACATGCATTATGTAAGATGTAGCAGCTAGGCTTGCACGATATGGGAAAAACGGCAATATTATTGCAATATTTTGATGGAAATTGTATTCTGCAGAAAGAGTTCCTGTATTTTCAAAACTACAAAAATTCTAGAGGAAGCAAAAACAAATTAGTAAAGTAGTAAAGTAAATGAATCTGTTATAGTGGACTTTCAGGTCCGGACCAAGCTGGAAAGTCCGGACCAAACAGTGCAGATGTGAATGCGCTCTTACAGAACCATAAATGGGACACATATTTCTATTCGCTTTGTATTTTTCTAGTAAATATGGGCCTTAGCTGAGGTACATCCTGGAAATGGACAGTTACTTGCTGGCTTGACACACAACCACAGAAACCAAAGTTCACTAAATTATAAACTTGTATGTACGTTGTATACATAATATTGCAGAATTGATCATTTAGACAGGTAGTGCTCAACTTGATTGTTATTATAATCAATTACTCTATCAGTTATAATAGAATCATAATTAACCCATTTCCTATATTGTCTGTTGCAGGATTTCATGTCTCCTCATCTGAAAATGTTCAGTGATAAAAACTTTGGCAAACTGGGATTGAACATTGACCTGACAATTCCTGTCATAAACCTGGATGAGACGGGCTACGGCACTAAGACACAGTCACTGGATGTGGTCAGTGGAGTGTAAGTATTTTGTTTACCATTTACAGTAATTACTAATAAAATTAAATAGGCTCAGTGCGCATAGTAGTTAAAGTTAGGGGTATGACCAATTATTGTAGTGTTTTTTTATTGCAGACTGCTGTATTGATATATCGGAATTAATGATATTTTGAATATTTCACAGAATTCAAATCATGCTGTACTTAAATTGAGTTTCTTATTATATCGGCGAAACAACGATATTATGGAATCACTTTGGTCCGCATCTGCAGATCCTAAACAAACCTGAAACACCCTGAACACATCTGACCAATATGATGGCAGTTACCTCTATAGCGCCCCCTATAGACTGAAAGAAGAATGTAGTTTTAAGGAAATTTACAAAATTGTTCAAAAAAGGTCCTTCATAATCATCCAGACAAATCCAAAAAGTCAAATAGACCCTTCCAATGTTTGTCATGATTTTGCGGGCGGGGCCTCTTCATTGCTCATTAACCATATAAAAACCCTTAGAAATCACACAATGTCTGATTAAGGTGCCTGTTGGTGCCATAGCAGTTGTGGCAGACGTACGGGGGCATTTCGCCGATATACGCCTAGTTCTGAAATAGTAGTCTGTGTACTGCTTTTTAAGTATCTACTGTTGTAATTATTCATTTTCATTAAAAAAAGATATGATCCATTCTTTGGAATACAGTTCAAAAACAATCAGTTCCAGTGATATATCATAGGTTGTCATGTGCAATACATCTTCATAGATTATAGCTTCATTTCTCGTGAATAGTTTTGTAGTTGTTCTTTTGCTGAGCTCAAGTGTGTAGAGGTAAAACAGACACACCTTTGTGACAGGTCCCGACAGGTCTATAATAATGTTTAATCTGCCACTCCTTGTACTTCCCATCGCTGAGAGAAGACATGCTTTTTTACAATGGAAGAAACTGTAAAAAATATAAATAAATACTTCACTGGTAGAGCATGGAGGACTTCCAAGTTTTTAAAGCGTGTGTCAACTTTGTGTGTGAACTTGCAAGATGAGACATGATTTGATAGTTTTTTATATTGTGTTTTTTTAGTTGGATTTATGAATGACTGTTTTATGTAAGCATACCACTTCATGTGTCCAGATATGCTTTGGATATGTACAGAGGAGGGATAGTAAATATATAATGAGAAGAATGAGGCTGAGGTTAGAGCTGCAGGACAGGAGGCCTAGAGGAAGACCAGAGTGGAGATTTATGTACGCATGTTGGTGTGAGAGAAGGATGCAGAGGATGGGTTTAGACAGAGCCGGATGATTCAGCTATTCACTAAAAGATTTGGGAATCTATTTTGCAGTCATATGAGGACAGACTCAACAAATAGTTTTGTTTAAAGCTCCAATCAGGCCTCACAGTTGCAAACTCTGCAGCTGTCTGGGCATATTTACATTCACCGCGTGTTTCTGGGGGAAAAGGCGCGGTGCAAGCTCTGTCAGGTAAGGTTAGCAGAAAATACTGTGTGCTTTTAAGAGCAATACAAATGAATGCTTCTGAAGAGTGGCTAATTGTATGTTACTTCAAAGGCTCTTCAAAGTGAATAGCTCATGAAAGATGGTATTTGCTATTCTGTTTTTAAAGTTGTGTTACCAATAATGAACTTATGAAACTGGTTGAGTCCTGGTTTAGACCTTGTTATAATCATGGTTTAAAACAAAAAACAAATTTGAACCTATTGATATATCAAGATTTTTTTACAGTATTGGTATTGCAGGCTGCTGTATCGGAATTTATAATATTTTGTATATTTCACAAAAATCTAATCTGGCAGTACTTCTGCAGCTCTAGTTTAGACTTGGTTTAGGTTTGCTTTAGCCCTAATTGAGACATGATTTACAAGTCTCAATGGACAATTGGACCTGTTTTAATTCTGCTTTAGGCCTAGTTCAGATCCTGTTTAGACCTGGTTTAATCCTGTTTAGGTCCTGATTTTGTCCTGGTTCAGACCTTGAATTCTTGGTATAGTCATGGTTTAGTACTGTTTTAGTTCTGCTTTAGTCATATTTTGCCATGGTTTTGACGCTGATTAGAAATCTCAGTCGCAATAACTCAACATTGGCTGTATGTTAAGGGTTTTGAATTGATAATTGGCTGATATGAAAAGAGACCAATATTACTGCACACTAGGAGGCTGACTCAGTGACTGTAGTGAACAGAGAAGGTCTAAACCAGGACCACACGAGGTCTAAACCAGGACTACACGAGGTCTAAACCAGGACTACACGAGGTCTAAACCAGGACTACACGAGGTCTAAACCAGGACTACACGAGGTCTAAATTAGGACTACACGAGGTCTA